>NDGM011015527.1:0-19317 GCA_002564305.1 Octomys mimax | reverse complement strand
CTCAGACATCTCCCAAGACCTGCAATCCAGCTTGTAACTGAATGCCGCCTTGCTGGCTGGAAGTCAGCAGATGGCATTACCATTATGTGGAAAGCAGAATGCAACAGATGCAAGTAGCTCTGTATGACTCTGGACTATGTAGTCTTCTTGGGCTTCAGTCTCCTTATCTACAAAGTGAGAAAAGCAACTACTTAGTGAAAACACATAGGAATCTTGTATGTCCATGTCACCCAGTTGGGGTTTGATGCACTAATTATGGTTCCTGATGTGACAAGGTCTCTCACCTCCAAATTCTGTGTTAAAGAAAGAACAATTGCTTGTCCTGGCCTCCACTTGGGGTGAGGCCCTGGAGCTTACGAAGGTACAGAAGACCTGAAGTAGATGTGGCTGCCCAAGCTCGCAGGGAGATCTACTGTGATGAGCTGAATAGCTATACAGTTGGGGGGAAAGTGGGTTAATTGTGGAGTCTCTGGCTGCCCTGTGCCAGTTCTGCCATCCTGACATTGCTCTTCATAATCTCATTGGGACTGTAATATAAACAGAGATCTGTTTAAGAGAAAAGCTCCTGTTGACCCTATTATATCTTTCAAAAGTTTCAGGATGTGGAATTTTTTTTTGTATTTTAGGAAAAGGTCTACAGGGTGTTCAGGGTCTCACTACTAGATTGGACTCGTAGTGATCACCTGTTTACAACCTCCCAAAAGCTGGGATTACTGGCATGCAATACCACGCCTAGTCTCACTTGCCATCTCAGCACACCCCAGGAGCAGGGCCGGCATGGCAGGCCCGGGGATCAAAACCCTTGCCCCTGCACCTGCTTGCAGTTGATTTAATCCTCTAAGCTATTTAGCCAGCCCTTTTTTCTTTTCTTCTTCTTTCTTTCTTTCTTTCTTTTTTTTTTTTTGTGGAACCAGGGATTGAACTCAAGCCCTTGTGCTTGCCAGGCAAGTGGTCTACTAAGCTTTCTCCCTGGCCCAGGATGTGGATTTTTCAGAAACATTCTTTGCATATCATTTTCAGATGCAATTGTTTTTTCAGATGCAATTATAAAGATATTGCATCTTCTTGTTTTTTTTTTTCTTTTTTTTGCTGGTATTGGGGATCAAACTGAGGACCTTGCGCTTGCCAAGCAGGCACTTATTCCACTGAGCTATCTCCCTGGCCTCTTAGTATTTTCTTATACTAGAAAGACCCTTTGTTTCAACATCAGATTTTTAAGTGCTTAATTTACTTTAAAATTATAAAGTAAAATTATTTTACTTTATCTGTAAAGTAATTTACAGATTATTTAACATTCAACATAAAACAGGAATTTTAAGAGAATAATAACAAATTACTATTGCTATCTTTTCACAGTGCTGCACCGTTACAGTTCATGTATGGCAAAAGCCACTACTGAGCTTGGGTCCTTAAGTGGATAGCTGCTGTCTTACCTTGGTCTTTGAAACTGTCAGGATTTTGGAATAGAATCCTAAAAACTGCTAGCCCCATAGCATTTGCAAATATGGGCTTTTTTGATGATGGAGGAACTGAGCACTGTGTTTAGGGGGTCTATGTACACCAGAAGATGAGCCTTTTATACAGTGCATTTAAATTTTTCTATTTGCATAAAATTCCTGAATTTGGGGATAATGACAATTAGAGTTAGTTTCTGAAGTGTGAAAAAGAAATGAAAGCAGATTAAAAACAGTTTTTATTTTTAGCAAAGTAGGAATTTATCTCTCCCACTAGAGAGAGGATTATAGATGTCAGAAGCGTAGGTATGGCATGGTGGACACACAAATTCAAAAGTGTATCTTTGCTGCCCTTAGCCTGTCTCCAGTTGCTTGAGAGGACTCGCTGAACACTGTCTATTAGCTCTCATGTCTGCATTCCAGTCATCAGGGAGGATAAAGTCTGGTAGATGGATGCACTCCCTTCTTTTGGGAAGCTTGGTAAAAGCACACCCCATTGGTCAGAACTTGGTCACATGACTATACCTAGCTGCAAAGGAGTCTCAGAAATAGAATCTCTATCCTAGGTAGCCATGTGACCAGCTAAAATTGAAGGTTCAACTACTAAAAAGAAATAAAGGTTACAGCGTGAGTCATGTGCAAGCAACAGACCCCAAAAGTAGTAGTGAGAGAAATACAGTGTTATGTTGGTGGAGCATCTGCTATGTTCTGGGATTCTGTGAGACACTTTGCCTGTGTTTAACTGGAAAAATTGTGATTTAGGGAGGTTCATTTTTAAAGTCTTATCCTTGATAAGGCATCCTGATGCGGTATACAGACTCAGGGCTATGATTTCAAAGTGCGACATCTGGGTTGAAGTATGGATCTTTCATTCATCAACTGTGTGACCTTGACCAACATATGTGACATCTTTGGATTTCAGTAATCTCTTCTGTATATATTAGAAATAACAAGTCTTTTCTGATTAATACAAAACTATTATGAGAATTAAATGCCCTTCACCACACATATCTAACCCACTGTCTTAACATATTGGCAGTAATATTCAATGAGGGTTTATTGCTTATGAATTTGATGTTTCATAAGCCATAAAGCCCTTCCCAGTGTGACTGTAAATTTTCTACTTACTCCGTGAAGCCGTCAGCAATGGTTTGCTGTTTGTTTCTACCTGGATTGATTTCCAATTTCATGACTCACAGTTCTTCCGATAAGTAAGCTGTCTCTTTGAAACTGCAGTAAGTCTTTTAGCTCCAGAGTCCACTTGTTTCTGGGAGCTTTTGAAACTTCTACCTTCCCTGAGAATCAGAAATGTATTTTTGAATGAGACAATTTCTCATTCCATACTGTTAATTAGCGTTGTGGCCAAAGTGTCTCTACATTTGATTTTATTCTTAAGTAATCCAGACTCTTTCCAACATCTAATAGCTTGGAAAGTGTTACTCAACCAATTTTATAGCTTCAGGTGGTTTAGAATTTTGTGGAATACACCCAATGAAAATAATCCAGCAGCTGTCTCTTTATTTCTTATTTCTTTTAGAAATGTGATGTGCTATGGGAAGACTTCCATCAAAAACTAGTGGATGGGTCCTTGCTGACACTGGACACCTATCTGGGCCAATTTCCTGACATAAAGGTACTCTCTTCTGTGTGCATGAAGGGAAATAGTCAATGTTCTCACATAGTTATAGGAACATGAACAAGACAAGGAGAATTAAAAGTCCCGGAAATAACATCAGAACCAGTGGGTAACTTTTCATTTATTTAAGTGTGAGATTTTTATTCTAGTTCTATCAGGTTGAAATGAAACTGAGTCAAAGAAATCATAATAGCCCTTCTCATGAATTGCTTCAGTTTTCTTTTTTCTTTCCAGAAGTCTTTGTAAGGCTGTAGATATAAAATCATACATCAAAGGTACTAAGACATTTCAGTATTCTTTGTAGCCCAACCTTTTGTTACATAGCATTGAACAAAGATTTTCATTAGAATAAACAGTAATGACAAAGAAAGAAACTTCCATGTGAAAGTGACAGGAAACTCTGACCTGTCCTTATTTACTATTAATTTTGTATGTGGTCATAGTGCAAATAGCTTTTATCTACTCCTTGAAATTTTTGGGCTCAAGTTGCCATATCAAGTTATGAGACTTTCAAATACATTGGAATGTGCACCAAATACTATCTTCTCTGAAACATTCATCTTCTTGACAATTGGATCCATTACACAGGTCAATATAGAAGTGAAAGTGTGAATACTCTAGATTTGACATTGATGCAGGAGGTAAAGATGGTTTTTAAACAAAAACACTTAGGTTTTATACAACAGCTGGATAGCACACACACATATCCCTGATTAAGATGAAGCACCGGGTAAGGCAGTGATGGGCTGAGAAGTCCAGAACCGACCCCCTGTGGCATCCTCACTAAGTATCTCATGAGGTTTCTGCAGAGGAATAAGCCCCCTCTTTCCTGCCTTCTCCATCCCCATGGCCAAAACACCAGAAAAACTTTCTGCAGCAGTGTGTACTAGTCGTGGCCATGACACAGTGAAGCTTCTTAGCCCAAATAGTACACATGGCACTGACTTTGTTCTAATACCTCCCACATACCTAAACCTAAAGATAGTTGGCCAACATGCTAAAGGCATTCGGGGCTAGCAGAGGCCCTGGAAACGAACCTGAATGGACCAGTCCTTTTGTATCCAAATGACTGTGGCTGTGAATAGCCTGTTTGTGCTTTTTCCTTGCTCTTGATAACTCAGCATTGCTATTTGCACTTTAGACAAAACAATCACCTCTCTCAGTGTCTCTACACCAGCCTTACCCAGAGGTCCCTCATCTCTCAGCCCAGCCACTATCTCCTAGGGTAGTGTGCTTTGTTTATTCTTACTAACCCCTCTCTGTAGATAGGGAATTGCTCTGAGACAGGCAAGACTGAAGCCAGTTTCCAGGCAGGCTCCCCACAAGCTGGGTCGTTGGATACTTATCCTGCTACTTCTTTGCCCAGAGAGAATCTGAGATGTTGCACTGGGCTTGGGAAGCACTGGTAGTGACTGGTGTGGTAGATCCAACTGTCTTCTCAATGCTTGCTGGCCTCAGGGCCTATGAGAGTTGAAAGCAGTCTTTTGGGAAGCTCCTGGAAAAGTTGGAATGTTGGACAGGCAGCCCCAATCTTTCCCTCCCCAGGTAAAAGCTGGGAGCAGGTGATTTAGTGCCAGTTAACTCTGCACTGAACCAGAGGAAAGAGCAGTTTCAAGCAACTCTGCCCTAGATAAGATTCTTGCGAACACTGTTTTAATTTGTGCTTGCTCAAATTGCAGGAGCTTTTTAACTAGTTTCTGGATAGCGTACAAAGGAAATCGGCCATGCGATGCTACTGAACTGGGTATCCACAGGAGAGAAAAAACCAGGGTTTCCTTTTCCTTTTCTGATTTAGTAGGTATTGATTTTTATGGAGCTTGAAATGCCCATAAAATAAAGGTTAATTCAATCTCCATAAAAATCAATGCCTACTAAATCAGAAGAGGATAAGGAAAAAACATATCCTCTTACCAGAAAATTCCAAGACATCTCGCAAATTGTCTAATTAAGACTCGCTTAGCAACAGAAAGCTGTAATTGATTTGGAAGTTGTGGAGTTTTAGAAATGAATGCTTAGAATCATGAGCAAAATGTGAAGGTCTTAGTTGCCATGGAACTGGTTAGAGACAGTTATCTAAAAACTGGCTACACTTTCTAGGAGAATATAATACAGATGACAAACTACATGGAAGTACCTGTGCTGAAACATAAGGGAGATCAGACAAAATCATGATAGATGATACTGCTTGTCTTTTCAGCCTATTCCATGTCAAAAAGATAAAGTACTTACTATAACTTTTACTTTGGTATTTCTTTTCCAGGGATCTATGGTTGAGTTCGCACACAAAGATATCTTTAGGTTACTGGACCACTTAGAGATTTATGAATAATATCATCTAAGACTTTTGCTAGATAGTCTGAATATAAACTAAACTCAAGTCAAAGTTTTATATGCATAACGGAAAGAGGCTGAATGAGCTTCTCTCTCTGTCTCTCTCTTTCTCTGTCTCTCTCCCTCTCTCTTCATTTAGAATATCAGAGCATATAAAGAGGTTATCAACCAAAATAGAGAATACATAATATGACAAATATTGATGAAATAGCAACACATAACTTAAAAATGAGACAATTTGGAATTGGACTATGGACCCATATTTAAAAGATTTTTCTTGTATGAAAATGGATTTAAGTTATTGTACATATTTTACTCAGTGAATAGAAGCTAAATGTAGGTATAGATTCCATCCCTTCCTAAAATGAATGCTGAGTGGTTATGCAATCATGGGTTATTGATGGAAAGAAAGATTATGATTAAAAATACTGAGTGCAGAATTTTCCCAACATGGAACATAACTGGCTTCCTTAATTTGCAGGCAAATCAATGGGCCTAGTACAATTAAAACCCCAGATTTCTAAATATTTACTGCTGCCCATCTGTGAGGGGTATAAGCACTGTTCACTGCTCAGGAATAGACAATGTTTGACTTTTCCAGCTGTGACTGGCAGGGCACCCTGTGTTATAGTCCCCATTATGTGTCATTCACAGCTAAAATTAATGTCATAATAAAAGCTTGCTTGTTGCTAACCCAGGAAGGCTTATAGCTGTGCGCAGTTATTGTAAAATGTAGTTTAGGTTTTATCTTGGCGGTCATGCAAAGCAAGTAAGCATAGAGGTACCACAGTGTGTCACAATGAATTCTAGTTTGGGGATATTCCAACTGAGGGCTTTTTAGAATTTATGATATATTATTTCCAGTGCACAGTGAGAAATCCCCAAAAACTGTAATTAATTTTATTATGTAAAGTAAACTTAGTAGAAGTTTACTTATTTTTAAATTAAACTTAGTATTGGGGGCATTGTATCATGTTTTGTTAAAAATCAAATTGCCTTAATGCTACTCTGACTTATGAGATTTAGAGTTTTGTTTTCTGAATATTCTATATGAACAGAAATAACATTGATGTGTTTTTCCAACACAAAAATGTGTGTGTGTCAAAATGAGTGATGGCCTTTGAAACAGTCCCTTCTACGCTGGGAGGGGAGCTCCTGTGACTGCCTGCCCAGCAACACAAGAAAATGAGTCACATTACTTACTTTACTTCTTGTTTTTGAGCAAAAGTAACATTACCCAGCATACTCTCCTACCTTGTTCTCAGACTTAGGTGTAATTGAATCTTAGCTCTTTTCAAAAATCAAATCCATCTTCCAAAGGCCACAAGGTGTTCCCTGACCAAGTACATAAAAAAGGGCTTTGTAGGAGTTTGCATCTAGATACACAGGCCACCACTGCTTCAAGGGACAGGGCTCCTTTGAAGGTCACAGGTGGACGTTTGTTGAAAATAATGAGCTTTATCACTTTATGGGTGCATAGTGCCCACCGTACATTAAGTGCCCTCCTCTCCCTGCCTGGGCTTGCTCATTACATCTTTAAACAACTTCTCCCCATCAACACCAGTTGGCAAAGGGAGATGCTGAGAAAACTGATCGGAAGTAGCTCAGTGACAATAATTGCTCTCCCCCACGAGTTGCCAGCGAGAGTCTGCTGCAGAGGAATAGCTGAGCGAGCGGAGGTCACTGACGCACAGAGCCTGTCAAAGGCACAGGGTGCCAGGAAAAGGGGTGCTCATCGACTCTGGGGGACAGGTGCGGCAGGTGGGGCAGCTGCGGGCCCAAGGCTGTGGGATGGAAGAAGGTGCTTCCTCGCCCTGGCTAATCCCACACTCACAGGATTAGGCTCTGAGAGGAGTGCTCTTACATTTTGTATCTGTCTCACTTCTCCCATTCCTCCCAGTGCCATTCAGTGGGGCTGCCTTCTATCTGGTCCATCTTTTGCCACAGGCTGGCTGCACAATTAGGTTAGGTTTCATCTTAAGTAGTTCTGGATCCCCTGCACATGAATGTCACTAATGCCTGCCACACCTCTGCTGCAGGTTGCTGTGAGGGTCCATGTACGTGGCTGTATTTTGTTAGCTATATGTGTTTGTATAGTTGTGGTTTTGTTTTTCCCACCATTTCAAATTTGATAGTTTTTAAATTCTCTTGCCACAGTATAGTTCTCATGATTAGGCTAGCTTGGCCTAATCAGACTATGGTGGATATTTTTAACAAAGAAAGATGTCTGTATCTCATCTTTGACTAATTTGATCATAATCCTGTTATGGAATTTAAATCAGTGTATCTTACACTATTTCCTTATCAGTTATACCTCTTTCTTTAATGTAATTTTTAGTGTTTATTCTATTAGTTATAATATATATCTTCAAATTACCATGTCTACCCTCAAAAAATTAATACCGCTTTATACATTGTGTAAGAACCTTCCAACAGTATGCTTCTAGTTCTGCTATGATTGGCACATGTTTCCATTTCCATATACCATAAGCCCTGCAAAGCATTATTCTATTTCTTGCTCCTCAATAATCTTTTCAGGTAGTGCTGGAGAGATAGCTCAGTGGTCTAGTCACCTGCCTGGCAAGCACAAAGACCTAGGTTCGATCCTCATTACCCCATGCTGTGCTGGCCCCAGAACCAGGCATGGTAGCATAGGCCTGTAATCCCAGCATTGGGGAAGCTGAGGCAGGAGGATCATTTAAGAGTCTGAACTATGTAGTGAGACCATGTACCAAATAAATAAATAAAAAATAAATAAATAAATAATTTTTTTTCAAAATAATTTTTTAGGCAATTAAAAAAAGAAAGGACAACATGGTGTATTTACCTTGATTTTTATATGTTCTTGCACTCACTTCATTTTGTAATTCCACATGGTGTTAAAAAATTTTAAGCTTGCTATGAATGTCTTTAGCTTTTGTCTGAAAGGGGTATTTCACATTTATGCATTATGTTTTCCTTTATTCTTGATGCTAAGTAGTTTGACTATGATAGATCTAGATGTGCATTGTTTGGTAGGTAGTTTTACTTCCTGAGATTTTCTAAGTTTCTTGAAACTATACTTTGATGTCTTCATTGTTTTATAAAATTCTCAGCCATGGTCAGTCTAGACATTTCCTTTGACCCGCGCTCTCCTCTCTTTTGAAGATTCAGTCATGTTATGTTAAACTGTATTGTATGTCTTGTGCTCCCGATTCTCTGTACTTTTTCCCAGCACTTTCTACTCCTTGTGTTTTGGTAGAAGTAATTTATTTTGTTCGATCTTCAAGCGCATGTTTTTTTCCTTAGCATGTTTGCATCTAAGGATGGGCCCTGTGTTAATCACCTATGCCTTACTGGGACAAAATACCTGACATAGACAGCTTAAAAGAGGAAAGTTTCATTTTGTTTCGTGGTTTCAGTTTTCAGTTCATGGTGGGCTATTTCCATTGCTGTGGACCTGAGATGAGCGAGACAGTCATGGCAGGAGGGCGTGGCCCTGGCTAATGCTGGCCTCACAGTGACCAGGGAGCAGAACGAGAGAGAACTAGAGAAAAGAGAGGCCCTTTGAGCTCACACTTCATGTAGACCTTCCCTTCCAGTAGCTCAACCCACTCTTAGTGGGTTCAACCATTGATGGAATTAGAACTGTCACAATCCAGGCACCTATCTAGATGTCTCTTGTTGCAGTCAACTCAGCAACCTAGATTATCTATCATGGGCTTATCCAAGAATTTTTACCCTGATATCATGTTTTTAAAATATTCTACTATTTCCATTTGATCTTAAAATTTCCACATCTCTGCTGAAGTTTCCCACCTGCTTTATACATGCTGTCTATTTTCTCAAACTAGATAGTTTAGCATAATAGCAGTTATTTTATTTTATTATTTGATGGGATTACCACTGAAATATTTGAGATTTTTAACATTTATTTATTTATTTAGTTAGTTAGTTAGCTAGTTAGTTAGTACAGGGTCTCACTATGCAGCTTGGACTTGTAGTGGTCTTCCTGCCTCAGCCTCCCCAGTGCTGGGATTACAGGTGTGCACCACCATGCCTCATTGCAGTGGCCAGTACAGTGCACTTGAGAATTCCAGGGCCAGCATGGCATGTGGTACCAGGGAGCAAACTCAGCTCCTTCTGCTTGCAAGTCAGGTTGAGCTGTCTCTCCAGCCCTATGTGCAGTTTTTTAAATTTTAATTTACTTTTGCTGTACATAATAGTTACATTCTTTGTGGGGTGTTGATATATAGACAGTTAAAAAATTCTACTGGTTACTTTCAACAGGGGAGTCATGCTTGAGTCTGGTTTCGTTAACTGCTTTGCCTTCCCCTTCCCCCACAGGTTATTTTTTGTTTTTGTATGTTTTGCCATTTTTGATTGAATGCCAGACTGTATAATATATCTTATCATATATAGGATAGTGAAGACTAAAGTAATATTTTATGCCTGGGAAATAACAAGCATATTTCTTGCTTTTTTGTTGTTGTTGGGTTTTTTTTTTTTTTTTTTTTTTTTTTGGCGGAACCGGGGATTGAACTCAGATCCTTGCGTTTGCCAGTCAAGCGTTTATCCTACTGAGCCATCTCCCCGGCCCTCTTGATGTTATTTTGATGTGGGAACTGGAAACAGTCTATCCAGGATGTGAGCTGGATAAGGTTTTTGTTGTTGCTGTTGTTACTTTCAAAGTTTCAGAATTGGGTGGGTTGAAGTCTAGTTTTTAGCTTCTTGTTTGATGGAAGCGTGGTGTGCACCTGTGTTCTAGGAGGCTTTTCTCAGTATTCCTGGTCCCTCTCTGATTTCAGTTGTCTTGCATGCTGTATTTTGTATGGTAGCAGCAATTGCTTGTTTTTCAGTGCTGGGCTTATATTGGAGGCAGGCTATAGAAAGCTCTCCTTTTTCAGCCTAGGCTCAAGCAAAGTCAACATCATACCTAGGGTTGGTCATAAGAGTTCCCTTGTCCTGTCCAAGTAGGGAGATAGTGTTTCTAGTAGGAAGCAGGTCTTGAACTTAGGATACTCCTTCCCTATGGGTTGAAATTGTTCCTTTACCTGTCTTCATGTCACAGTTGTCTTGGCCTGTATCCTAAACATTAGCATAACTTCTGTCCCCCACTACCCCAGTACCAACAAGCCAGATAGGTTTTTTTTCTTCTCCTTGCCCAGAAGCAACAAGTCTTGTCTTTTCTCTGTAGGAAGGCAGCTTAGAAATTGTGTTTAGAAGATGAAAATGTCTCTGGGATGAGCAGGCCTTCAAGTCCATTCCCTGACAGCCGCAGATCAATTTGTTGCTCCCTGCATGGCAAGGAAGTGCCCTGCCTCAAACTTTACCATCTTCTGCTTTGGAGACCACGGAAAAGACCTGGCTCATGAGAGCAGTGTCCCCCTCCGTATTGGACACCAGCTCAGGTGTCTATATCAACTAAAGATTGAGAAATGCTGGTAGGAAAAGTGTTTTCTTAGGAAATAAATCTGTTTTATAGAACTTTTGTGAGTGTGTTACTAAAATCATAAACCAAATTTAAAGCAGTTCCCCACTATGTTTAAATTGGAACATTTTAAGCTTTAACATAAAGGCCAATGGAAAGTATAGGTTTACCAACTGTCCCAAAATAACTCTGGAATTTTCCTCATCTTAGATTGCAACCTCTGCCTTCAACTCTGCATGATTGGCTGCCCTATAGCTACTTCCCTAATGGTTTCTACATAAAGGTTGGGATTGGTAGTCTGATTTCCCTGGATCCTTTACCAGCTGAAATTCCTTCTCATATCCATCTCTACTCACAAGCCTCAAGCTTTCTGGACAACGAGTGAATTTTGGCATTAGTCACTGAGAGAGACTCGGACTGCATCTCTTTCTCAGTGTGTGTGTTTTCTTGTTGGTAGAACCGCATTGCAAAACGCAGCAGGAAGCTGGTGGACTACGATAGTGCTCGCCATCATCTGGAAGCACTGCAGAGCTCCAAGAGGAAAGATGAGAGTCGCATCTCTAAGGTAAGGATGGACCCCATGCTGGTGTTGTTCTCTGTGTCTTAAGACCTGTGGGAATTTTGCTTTTAAAAACAGAGCATTTCCTTTACATAAGAATGAAAAATCAGGACAGTTTTAAACTGAAACATGATAGAGTGGGCTCCTTTCCATTGTTTTTCACTAAGATAAGGTTTTTCATGTTCTAGAGTGTACACTGGTGACACTGACTCTCACATTTTGATCAAAATACAACTTTGGCCCCATTCAGTGTTGAAAGATCAAAGAAAGCATTAAGTGCGTTTGCTTTTCCTTCAATGGTGTGATCCATGATCAGTGCTGAAATATGTGTACTTGTGGATGGGACAACACGCTTGAAAATTTCAGACGTAACACACGATTATCTCAGGGCACAGACACATGTTCAATTTGCATAGGTTTAATTCCTTTTAGAAAACCCATTTCATTAGCTTTTGTCATGTATGTCAGCAATTTACAGTCCTTGGCCGGCTGACGTCACCTACCCACTGCCCTTTTTGATTCCAGTCTGGCCTTTTCTGCCTACACACAGCTGCCCCATCGTCTTTCTGCATAACACATATATATGTGTTTCTCTATTGCTTATCTCTTTTAATGATTCCCATTCCCTGTAGCAAAAAAGAAACAACAAACAAAAAAACGAACAAACAAAAAAACCCCACTAAATTCCTGAGCATAGCATGGAAGACCTTCATGGTTCAGTTATTATTTACCTCTTCATTGTTACTAACTTTCAAATCCTGCCCCAGTTTCCTTTGTTCAAATATACAGTCTAAGCAAACCTCAAAGACCTACATATCAGCTGTTGAGCAACTATAGTAACAGCTGAGAAGCCTCAGAGAGGCTGAGCCCCTTGTTCATCCCTTTGTCCGCATTTTCTTTCTTTGATACCACAGTGTGAAGAGTAGAAAGACAGAAAACATTCTGACAAATTCACAGGCCCAATAAACAAGAATTCCATCCCAAGGACCAACAGCCTCTGTGTTGTGATTTCTCCCCTCCCCCCTTCTTTAGCAAATATTTTCTGATGTTTCAGTACTCAGCTAGAATATCACCTTCTGGCCAGCTAAATAGCTCAGTGGATTAAAGCACCTGCAAGTAGGCACAGGGGCTAGGGGTTTGATCCTCGGGCCTGCCGTGCCGGCCCTGCCCCTGGGGCATGCTGAGATGGCAATTGAAATGGAGCATGGTGGTGTGTGCCTGTAATCCCAGCTCTTGGGAGGTTGTAGACAGGTGGATCAATGGGAGTCTGATCTAGTAGTGAGACCCTAAACACCCTGTAGTCCCTTCCCTAAGCTACAAAAAAAAAAAAGTCACCTTCTGTCTGTGGAAGATTCTCTCTTCTGTACTTGTATGCTCTATAGCATGCTACATTCCGGATTGCAAATCCTTCTTCAAAATATCTCTTGCAATATTTAGTGCTCCCAGTGCACTGGCATTTTCTTGGGTGAACATCCAGGTCTGGAATGTAGAGCAGAGCTGCCTATGTGTCAAGAAGTTAGCACATTTTTGTTAATAAATGATCCAGTGAATAAATGAATCCACCAGGAACTACAGGGATAACCATTGTAATCAATCTAGCTGCCTATTTTAATGAATCTCAATATTTTATGTTTAATTTAAAAAATTAAACATGATGTGGAAATTCACTAAATATCTCTCCTTCTAGAATTTTCTAGAATGCTGTAAGCTTCATCTATTTTGCATTGAATGATGCTCTTGGGTATAGGAGTGGCTTCTTTCCTCGTGTAAACATACATATGTTATGTATTATTTCTAGGCAGAAGAGGAATTTCAGAAAGCACAGAAAGTGTTTGAAGAGTTTAATGTTGACTTACAAGAAGAGTTACCTTCACTGTGGTCAAGGTAAATGTGCTTTTGTGTAGAGCGTGCTTGCCCTCTTTAGATGCTGCATACAACTCAGTGTCCCTTACTTGGTGTGTATTGTCTAAACTGTCTCAGTGCTGTCCAGAGGAAGTACTGTACACCTACCCATGTGGTACCTCCTTGCCACACATGCCTTTGAGCCTCTGGAAGATGGCGAGTGTAACAGAAGAACTGAATTTTAATTAATTAATTTTTTTTTTTTTTTTTTTGCAGAACTGGGGGTTGAACTTAGGCCCTTGCGCTTGCCAGCGAAGTGCTTATTCTACTAGGCCATCCCCCTGGCCCCTGAATTTTAAATTTAATATGTTTTATTTAAGTTCATTTAGCTTTAGATGGCCACATGTCCAGCAGCTGCCATATTGGATATGCTTCTCCATTGGAAGAATCATGAGAAGAACTGCCTGTAATCACACATGCTACAGGAGCAGTCTCTTAGCTTCTTGGAGGAGCTTCCTTTATTCCAAGAGCTCATCTAGCCTTTTGATTTTGATGTTAAGTCTTCTATTTTGAGCCCTGACCTTTTAACCTCCATTTCTAGTTCAGATATTAAATATTCTTCTTATTTGAAAGTGTTCTGCATTTTCAAAACGTTAAGTTCATTTTTCATAGTTTGTTCTAATTTTCCTGCAGTGGTAGGATCAAAATGTTACCAGGCGACATGAGGACTGATGCTCCTACTAGAATTAGAACCCCTATGGCACCACACCAATAAACAGAACTGTATTAGCTGTGGCATGTTGCTTTAAGTAAGTTGTTCTGTCCTTAACCTCCATACATAGGGTTTCCACTACGACCTTCCTTATGCCAGGTCTGGAGCTACCTAGATTTCAAGTATGTAAGCATTTCGAGTGTCTAGCCTGGAGTTTGTACATTTTTATGATCATCCTTAGTGCTTTCGTGTTTTTGCCAATAATACATACTCAGTATTAACTTTTGAACTGTGGAAATATCTAGATGAGTTAGATCATTGTAAAATTGGCTTTTACACATAGCTTCAGTGATGTGTAAGACATGAATACTCATCCAGTGAAATTATCTCATTGGTCACCTTCATTTACTCATTTTTACAATATCTCCTTTTCTCTGTTTTTGTTATCATCATTAGCAAGTATACTGTACAGGTATACTTTTTAACTAGTATACTGGAAAACTAAGCTTTAGGCATAGCTTTGTTGAGAGGGGCAGCATATTTATGGCTGTAGAAGATAATGAAATTACCTCATTAATCACCACATACTTAGTCATTCAGCATTTGCATCTTTTTGTTTTGATACATGTTCATGACTGCATGGCCAGTATCATGCATTTTACCACAGGTTACATAAGAGATTCAAAGCATTAACTTCTGTTTCAGAGTTGAGCAGTACAACTGGGGAAACTACATATGCATTTGTGAAATAACTTGAAAAACCGTGACTACTTGAAATCTCATTTCAGGCAGAGAATCTAGATATAGGTAGTGGTATTCATGGAAGGAAGTCACAGAAATGCTTTTAAATGTCAGCTTTAGGATTTATAAGCTTCACAACCTCAGGCAATGTATTTAGTGAGCAGGATTCTTAGCTTCCTTTACTGTAACATAGATACATCTGTAACTGTGATAGTGAGAGGCCATGTATGTAAAGAACTAGAAAAAGATATCACTAGAGTGATATCTAATAAAGAGAAAGTATTCAGAAAATGGTCTCAGACAACACACACAAATCATACGGTTATTATGGTTGAGTAATTTAGGTATAATGAAGAAAAACACTATATAGAAAGAAAGACTAGGAACAGATTTTGATCAAAGGAGAGGTTCTTTTTTTGGGGGGGGTCTTGGAACTGGGGATTGAACTCAAGCCCTTGCACTTGCCAGGCAAGTGCTTATTCTACTGAGCTATCTCCCCACCCACTCCCACCCCTCAAAGAGAGGATCTTGATTAACCAAACGACAACATAGCCCAATGCTGGATTGCTTTAAAAAGCAGTAAAATAATTATAATGTCTATGACTAGAAAAAGAAAAAAGTTACCTTCCAATATCCTTCAGATACTCTCTTTATTTTAAAATTCCTAAAAAGTTGTTCATGTTTTAAAGTATTTGACAACTACTTTATTTTGAATAAGCAAATATGAGTTGGGAATAGTACACCACACAAGCCTGAAATAGTATTGTTCAATGCTAGTTTGGGATGCTTATAGAGATTACTAGGAAAGAAATTACTTACTAGCGCAATTTATCTCATCAAGTTGGACAATTTCCTCAAAGGAATTACTTCATAATTATCAATTATTGATTAACTAGGGATATTATCTCCTAATTGGAAGTATGAACACTGTAGTACACAAAACCTTTTTATGCGGTACGAGGCATTGGACCCAAAGTCTACGCTATATCATTAGCCCTTTTATTAGTTTTTAGATTGTTGTTAGTTTCTAGGTTTGAGACAAAGTCATACTCGGTTACCAAAGCTGGCCTTGAACTTGTGAACCTCTTACTTTATCCTCTAGGAATAGCTGGGATTACAGATATACACACCAGGTGCACAGTGCCCAGCTATATCCAAGGTCAATTTAAAAAGCAAGGCATAAGCAGTCACATTGTACAAAACAAAAATTCCTTTTCAGCGTAAACAAATAGAATAACTGCCCTATTGTATGCAAATGTCCACTTGTGTTACGGATGGAATATATGTTAAGGATAATGATAACTCCAGAGAACCACTGGATGATGGGATGGGTAGTGCTGAAATCCTGCAGTATTGTTCATAATCACTTAGAGTGTTAGATGGAACATTCTTTGTGCCTGTTGTAGGTCCAGTTGAAATACAGTGCTGTTCACATCCTCAATTTCCTTACCACTCTTCTCTCTAATTGCTCTATTCATTGTAGAACATGAAACGCTGAAGGCCCACATCTCTCTTCAATTCTCTCAGCTTTTGCTTCATGTATTTTGGGATTCTAATGTTAAGCACACATGTGGTATGCTTGTGATTGCTATATCTTCTTGATAAATCAACTGTTTTATTTCCTCAAATGTCTTTCTTTGTCTCTAATAAAAAATTTATCTATTGCATTGATACTAATCTACCCACCCCAACTCTACTTTGGTTGTTCTTTGCATAATATATTTTATGGGTTATTTTACTTTCAACCTATTTGCATCTCTGAATGAAAGATGTGTCTTCTGCACACTGTATTAAATTGGATCATGTGTGTGTGTGTTTGTGTGTGTGTGTGTGTGTGTGTGTGCGTGCACTCCACTCATTCTGACAACCTCTGCTTTCTGATTGATGTGCCTAATCCATTTGCCTTTAATGTGATTTCTGATAGTAGGGTTAGGTTTACTATTTTGCTAATTGCTTGTAGTGTGTCTTAGGTCATTTTGTTCCTCTATCCCTCTACTGCTATCATGTATACAGACTCATTTCTAAAGTTTGCATGTAAAAAAGAGAGAAATGAGCTATTGCCTAGAGGAGGGTGTAAGCTCACTTTCAAAAGAGGAAGTAGTAGGGTATGTTTATATGCTTTAAAGAAGCTTATAATTCATAAGAGATGATTGAGAAATATTGTTGTAAAGAGGATGATTCCAATGGGAATACCTGAACTAAGTCTTTTAAAAATGAGTAAAGTCAGCATTTGATGAAGAGAATACCCAAGGTGGATAAGGAGCCTGGACGAAGGCAGGAGGATAGAAGCAGATCAGAGGGTCATTAATTAGTTTAATGTAGTGAAAGATCAGAATGAGAGGGCCCAGGAGGGCCTTGCGGCCAAGAAACATGAGAGAGGCAGGGGTAGATTCATGCATTCATCAAATATTTATTGACCACCTATTGTGCGCCAAGTTCTCTTTGAAGTGCTGAAAGATCCTCCACTTGAAGATTTTTATTTTCTTACAGCTTGTATTGAAGGATAGGGTAAAGCAGGTACTAAGCCAAGAAATTTTAAAAACTGAAATGTCACATAATAAATTCAAAGCAGAAAATGAAGAGCATGATTAAATAGAGAGTAACACTGGATGGATAACCAGCGCCACTAAATGACCATAGGATATATGAGGAAATCGGCTCCCAAAGACACAGATGATATGTAAAGAAAAGGAAAATTTGAAAAACTACTGGGTTCTGTTCTTCAGATGCTTAGTGTAAATAATTATTAGGAAATCCAAAGGCTGTGCCTATGAAATGTGATCAAAATATACAGTGAATGTTTAAACAATTATAACAAAAGATACATTTGCTTTTAATTACTCTCAAAACTCTTCCCATAACTTGGAACATGCTTATCCTATCATTTTTGCCACTGTCTGAAGCAGTTCTGGAGGTCTTCTTCTGTGTCTTTTGTTGTTGTTTTGTTTGTTTGTTTGTTTTTCTACCAGGGAACAAACTCAGAACCTTGTGCTTGCCATCCAAGCACTTGTGCCACTTGCCACAAGGACCCTTGTGCCACAAGGGCCGAGCTATCTCCCCAGCTCTTCTGAATGTCTTTAATAATGGTGTCATGGCTTCCCTGATGTCCTAACTCAGTTTGAAACATTTATCTTTCATGGTCATCTTGACTTTGAGGAAGAATTGGAAGTTACATGATTCCAGATTGGAAGATTAATATGATAGATAAGGATATACTGTAAGACTTTTACTTGACGGAAATTACCATAAATGTTTTAAATCAATTGACAACATTGGGACAACCATGACAGCTCACCTAAAGACACTCATAAAAGAGGACTTCCGGAACTTCTTCAGAAAATGGCAAGACTAAGGGAATAAGTGTTTTTGAAATGAAGGGGGGATGTTCTGAGGTGACTTAACTGTAGGTTTTCTTTTAGTGTAATAAACATTTTAAATTTAAGCATTCACTGTATATTTCAGTATCCCCTTGCATGGAGTTAGATATAAAAGTAGAAAAGAGAGTTAAAAGTCATTTCTATATGAATAGAAATGATGTTGTGAGAGTTGATGATGTAGGTAGCAGGACAGATCATGAGGGAAGATTAAGGCCTTTGAGAACCCCAATATTCAAGGAATGTGTAGAAGAAGAGGACTTTGCAGAGAAACCTAAGAAGAACTAATTATCAAGACATAAGGTATCTTAGAAGAATTGTGTCACAAAAGGCTCAGAAGGAAGATAATTTTTAAAACAAGGAACTGCCAAGTATGTCATTTACAGTAGAAAAATCAAGAAGATGAAGATGAAAAATGGTGACTTCCAGAGATGACCCAACTGACAGTGGGGTCACAAGCTTGAATACAGGTGCTGGAGCCTTCAGGGGAGATGAGGAAGTAGAGGCAGCGGATCTTGACTGCCATGGGCAGGAGGAACGGTAGCCGTAGGAAGATGATAGGGAGAGAGAAGCCTTTGGAACATAGCTGCTGTCATTTTGTGAAGATGGCAGTGCCAATTGCAAAGGAAGGGATTTAAGATTGAGAATATGTGGAGCAAGGAGGAAATAAGGACAAGGTTGGAAGATGTTCGTAGGACAACACAATCTTGAGGGCTGTGCGGTGGGACCTTCACTTGGTAAAACAGAAAGCAGGGACAGTGGCCTAGAAGGAAAGGAGCATCAGCATCAAGAGATTAAAATATGGCGAACCAGCCTGGAAGTATAAAGAAGGGATCTCACGGCTTGAGAAATCAGCTCAGTGAATGTCCCTGAATCATCCCATTTCAGAGATGGTGTAGTTGGATGGCAAGATATAGGCTTTGCAGGCAGCAGGGTATGTATAAATAAGATGTTGGGGTCATGAGCTTCAGGCTTATTTTTCAGTGTGTAGTCATATGGATGTTGAGATCTGTTGTGTTAGGATTAGAATAGGGTGAAGGAGAGACAGGGAAGCCACTGAGGTTGAGTTCTCGGTGAATGGGGTATTGGGTGCAGCTTAAAAGCTGGTGTGTGAGCTGTGGAAGGTCAAATGCACGGGCCTGAAGTCTCAGAAGGGTGATGTCAGTGGGCTCAGGGCTCAGAATCTGGGGAGATGGGGCTGGTGAGATGGCTCAGTGGTCTAAAGCACCTACTTGGAACAACCTTAGCAAAACACAGG
>NDGM011015524.1:0-26694 GCA_002564305.1 Octomys mimax | reverse complement strand
TCATTCTATTCATTAAGAGAATGTAAGTATATATCTATCCCAACCACTCTGAATACACAGATAAAAAATGGACATTCATCTATATACCCTTTTTTGTATGTTTTTATTTTATTTGTTTGTTTGTTTGTTTGTTTGCAGTACCAAGATTGAATTCAGGGCCCTGCGCTTGCCAGGCAAGCACCTATTCTACTGAGCTATCTCCCCAGCCAGTGTGTAACATTACTTTAGTGACTTCCAAGAAAACATGTGGAACTTAATGTAGCAACACAGGCTATGTAAAAACTGTAATCATAACCCCGGCAAAGCTCAGTGTTCTGGACGAAGACCAGATTTTTAGTCTGCTCCATGATGGCCTTGAAACCCAACCTCCTGGAAGGGACCTCACAGGAAATACCACAACACATTCCCCAGTGCCTCGGATCAGCCACCATTTGGTAATGATGCAAAAACAATGTGAAGCAGAATTTTGTGCAAACAACAGAAAAGGAGGCACAGTCTGGGGAACAGAAACAGAAGGAGCTGTTCCTTTGTCCCTAGTTTAGCTTGCCTTTCTGTGGTGTCACTTTACATGTGACTCATCTGATCATCATAAAGGTAGATAAATAAGTATCTTTTCATGAAACTCATACTTGGTTTTCATAGTGAGCTCTCAAAAATAAATCTAGACAATTGCTGTCATATAGCATGCTATAGCTAGAACAGTTTCTGGAACTCAAAAGTCATAATTTGTGAAATGTGTTCATTCTATCAAGCATGGTTATAAGGTATTATTGAAGCAAAAGAATATAACCAAAGGGTTGGTGCATTAAAGCTATTATGAAATTCTGTGACAAATCAGCCTTCAGCTTACCTGGACACCTGCTTCCTGGAAAGTGCTTGAATGGAAAGCAGACAGAAACACATGTGAGTTGTTGAAAGAGTATTTTACTCACTGCAGAATGCAGACAGGCTGACAGTAGTTTGATAATTCACTTGCTTAAGCTATGTCTGTGATATTTTGACATTGTCCTTTTCATTGCAGATAGTTTTATGTCTAAAATGTATATTTATATGAGAGTTTCCTTGAGCTAATGACTGAGCATATTAAAAATGTTATCATCAAAAAGGCCTACTTGACCTGAATTTTATTATAATTATTCAAGAAGCAACTTCATAAACTTCACAAATCACTCTATTAAGTGGATCATAGAGAGTAGAAAGGAAATCAATTAACATTTGGGTTGAGGCATATAGATATGTGGGCCCAATATTCTATGAAGCAAAGCTGCATCAATTCTGAAGTCCCACTTCAGTCTGCAAATCATTTTGGTGATCTTAGGCATGCCACTCTACCAATTTCATGGCGCTTTTCAACATATTGGAAACAAAGAGAACCTACTATGTGTGTTTTTCAAAATTGTAAATTACATGGAAGGAGAAAATACTTGCAAAGTTATTATGAAAGGTGTAAAGAGTTATACACATGCATATTATTTTTCTGAAATGATGTTAGTATACCAACTCCTTGTCCTAAAGATCTCTAAATGACATAAAAGCTTTATAAAGTAGCTGCTTTTAATGATGTAGACTTTCTATCCAGTAACTAGATGCCCCAGAAGGGATGGAGAAATGTATTAAAATATATGTGGGCAAAATTGCCAGTAGTCAGAAAACATGCTACGACTTTCTTTCCTTGTAAACTCCAGGAAGTAGTGGAAAGGAAATGGGTTTCATTGTGAATGTCTCCTTTTTAACCTTATGCAACACACAGTGACATTATTTCATTGTATATAATGATACATCGGTGTGTGGGTGATGGTTTACCAGTTATTTTAAGTATCTCTGCCTACATACATAGTCATACATCACTCAACTTGTCAGAATCCTGATTGCAACAAAAATTGACCTCCAGTCAGATGTTCATTCTCATACAGACTATATACAATTGAAAAATAGAAGGAATAAAGTGGGTAAAAAGGAGTGTGAAATGTTTTATTTCTTCTTCCCTCCCACTTCCTATTTGTGTTCTCCTCCATTAAAAAAAATGTATGGGCAATAGAGCATAGCTAACGTCAAAGGGTGGTTGTTGTATTGGTTTTTATTGTCTGAATGTTCTTATAAAAGGGAGCCACAGCTTTCTGAAGAAGAATTGGCATGTTTCCTTCCAACTGACCCCATCCCCAAACCTCTATCTCACAGAGAGCAAGGATTTCCTCTCTAAGTGGGGGTGGATTGTGGCAAGGTGATAAATAACTAGGGAAAAAACACAGGGCATAGCAGGCAGGCTTGGGTGCAGTTGGTATAGATGCAACATGGAAATTTGAGACCATTAATTAAGTAACTTTCATCAAGCATAATAGAATTCTTGAATATTCTTGAGGAGTATAACAGAAAGTACTATACACTTACCAATTCACTAAAACATTTCTGTTTCCTATTCAGCACCCTCTAGAAAACATCGCCCACTAGCTAGCTGACTGTGGTATGTGCTGCTTTCATGATAAGGTGGAGGAGAAGCCAGCACTCTCTCCCCTTACCATTTCCTCTCATGCAGCAGCATGATGGAGGAGCTATCAAGAGACAGCAGCAGGGATGATATAAGATTGGAAACCACAAAACAATTTAAGTGCACAGCCTATCTTAACTAGAAGAATGGAAAATCATTGTCTCTCTGCTCTAAATCCACAAGATAGTCCAAAGACCAGTGAAAACTCTAGCCTGAAGCTTTGACCTAGTCTATATCATGATTCTCCACGTATACTCTTCTGGGTTTTGTGACAAAATACTTGAGATAATCAACTTCAAAGTAGAGAACGTGTATTATGCTCCTGATTTTAGAGTTCAGTCCATGGTCACTTGGGCCTGTTGCTTTGGACCTGTGGTGGCACAGGACATCATGATGGAAGAGGGAGGAGGCCTGCTCACTACACAGTGGCCAGGAAGCAAAAATAGAGAAAAAGGAAGCGATCTCTGTCCCAGTATCCCCTTCATCTTACTAATGATCCAACTTCCTTTAAGTGAGTCCAGCCTCCCAGCTTCTACCACAACCCAGTAGTTCCACAGGCTGGCAATCAAGCTTTGAATCCATGGGCCTACAGGGGAAATGAAAAATCCAAACTCTAACATCCAAGCTCTGACCTAAGAAAGGTTCACATCCATCTCATGATGAAAAATGCCCTTAGTCACTCTCCAGCAATGTCTACAGTCTAAATATTGCACAACTGTTGAAAAATCCAAGTCCAGTCTCTTCTGATCCTCACAGAAGACTCAAGTATGCATTCCTGTAAAACACAAAAAGCAAGTTATATGCTTTGAAGACACAATAGAACAGAGCAAATATTCCAATTCTAAAACATAGCCAATACAGTCAACTCTAAAAGAAAGGAAGGGGAAGTTTCAGACAAAATGAAAACCAAAATCCAGCAGTGCAAACATCAAACGCAATAGCTCATCATGCAACACCTGGGAGCAGCCCACCCCTATGACACACCAGCTGCAGCCCATGGGGCCACTCTCTAGGGCTGGCTGTGCCCATGGGTTGGCTGTGTAGCCTTCCTTGGCCGGTGTTCCCCTTTCCTGGAATCTCTGATTTCCAGGGGCCTCCACTGCAGCTTTGGTTTCACTCTCATAGGTTTACTACACATCACTCTGCCATTTGCAGACTAGGACTTGGCCCTTTGCCACATCCTCCCTGGCCCCCCAGGATTTCCTTTGAAATCTTGTAAGTCTCCAAGACCCCATAAGTGTAGTAGTCCACACATCGCCATCATGCAAACCACAGCTGTAATGTTCTCTGAGTTACTGGATGGCTGAACATCCAGGGAAACAAACCCCAAGGAAACAATTCCTGGGTACCCTGTGTAAGCAGAGCACTGGGAGGCTTTCTTTCCAAGTGAAGTCTTTAAGAAAAGTTCACAGTCTTATGCTTGAGACTCTGATGGTGGACTCTTGGCAATCCCCTTACAAGCATCTTTCCTATTACCTTGATGCAAAATATTTGACTTCTTTCCAGTAGAACTAATTTATCTAGCAATTATACACTCTTTTTCAGGGTGATCCACAAGTTTTTCACATTCTTTTGCTTTGAGCTTTTTTTTTTTTTTTTTTTTTTTTCATTTTTTGTGTATTTGGTACAAAGTCTCACTATGTAACTTGGACTCATGGTGATCTTTCTGTTTTCAGTCTCTCTAGCACTGGGATTACAGGTGTGTGCCACCACTCCTGGACTCTGTCACTGGCTCAGGGTGCCCTGCGCATGGGGCCGGCATACATGTGGGACTGGGGATCAAATCCTGGTCCCTGTACTTGCCAAAACAGGCATTTGGTGCTCTGAGCTATCTCATTGGCCCTTGCTTTGAGCTTTGGCTCCCAATTATTGCTGTAAATCTGGCTAAGAGCAGCCCACAATATCCAGGCCACTGCACGAATGCTGTGATTCTCTGAAATTTCCTCTGCCAGATAAACAAGTCTGTGACCTTTAACTCGGCCTTTCCCAAAGTCTCAGAGGATGAGCATAATGCATTTAAGTTCTTTGCCAGAGTGGAACATGAGTTGCCTCTAGTCTAGTGCCCAGTGGACTCCTAATTTCCATCTAAGACCTCATGAGCATAAATCTTTGCTGTCCACATTTCTATCAGAATTCTAGTCCTCTGAGGCCTTATCAGAAACTTTAGCTAAGCTCTGCTTACGGCACTGCAGGCTTTCTCTAAGCTTCCTTCTCAAAACTTTTCTAAATTCCTCCCATGAAACTATTCTAAAAGACTCTGAGCTACATATTCAGGTATAGTTACAAAGATGACCCCACTTCTCAGTACTAGTGTCTAGGGATCTTCCAGTCCAGTCAAAGTAACAGCCAAGCCTGTTAGAAATGCAACTGCTTAGACCCTACCCCAGACTGACTAAAGCACAAATTTAGCATAAGACCCAGCTATTTTGGATCCAGAAGTCCTGCTAGGGGCTCCAATGTGTGCTGAAGTTTGAAAGCCACTGTCCTGGAGCAGTGATGGCAAGCCTATGGCATGCATGCCTTAGTGGCCCCCCAGAGCCTTGTCTGTCGGCATGTAAGCCAAGCTCCCTAGCCAAGGTTTGACAAATGATGAGCATACATAGACCTGCACAGATCATATCAGTTGTGCAAAAGCATGCCAAATGCAAGCTTTTACCTTTCTTTTAATAAAAGCTGCTTGTATCATCGCAAGCTCTGTTGTTCTGTTTTTCTTTTACAACAAAAGATGTTAATATACAAGTTATTTTTTCTAAACAAAAGCATCAGTATTTGGGTTTAATTGCAGTGTTGGCACTTCATGATAAATAAGTGGGTTTTGGGTGCAATTAGGGTATTTGGTCTCTAAAAGGTTCACCATTGCTGTCATAGGGATTTTAGCACCTGGATAGACCTTAAAATGTTTTTACAGGGATAAATGGTCCAATGCTTCAAGTTCTGAGATTTATATATATTTTTCAGGCATATTTGTAAATATTAGAAGAACAAATTGGAGCATAGGCATTACTGACATGTTTTCCTTCAAGCCAGAGTCTCTTGGAAAGCAAAAAGGACTTGCGCCAGGTTAATGAGTATCCTTTTTGCTTAGCAACTCATGTGGTACCAGGCCTGAACAATGCTGGTTTTTGACCATTCGTGCAGGGTTAGCTAGAGGATTTGTGTAGGATTGAAAGAGATGAAATAGTCTCAACATTTAATAGAAAACAGCTTTTTCTAGGGCATACTGAGTTGTGCTACAACTCCCTCTGAACCTCAGAGCTTTGCATATATAGCAGAGTTTTCCAACCATGTCAGGGGAAATGGATGCAGAAGGAAGGAATCCTGGAAGCCCACATACCTCTCCTTTGACCAAAAGTGGCCCTCTTTACTCTTAAACCTAAAGAATTGTAAGGGATAAATACTTTGCCACCTCTATTTGATCATGGGTCATAGTGGAAGACCCCATAAAATCCTTAGTCCCAAGGGCAATCTTGCTCACTTGGGTGGAAATAAGAAAGAAAAGGCTATGGCATTCATGTCTGATGCTTCCACTGGTTCCACTTTAGATCCAAAGGGTTCATAAATGACCTCACCTCACATTGGACCCTATCTATTTCCTCTCTGGGAAGGCAAGAAAAGATTATATGGCTTGGCTGTGGAGATCTGTAGGCCTAACCTTTAGGTCATGAAGATCTCAAGTGTGTTCTGCTGCCTGCACTTGTTTCATGTTCACTCTCTAAAGGTCTTCCATTTGGGTAATATTCACTGTCTTTTTCTTTTTCCTGACATGGTCAATACCAGGATGGGGTCCTTTCATCATAATGGCAAGATGGCATGCACTGTTACAAGAGGTACATAAAGACTAAAAGGGAAAGGCAAAGGACTGAAAAAGAATGGATTTCTGTAGCAAATAAGGCTGAGGCTATGGGAAGGCAAGCAGGGTCCCTGATGTGCTTGCCTGGGGCACTAATTAAAGTGTTGCCTCAAAGGTCAATAACCAGAATAAATGGTATTTTCATGGAATATTTTATAATATTAAAGCCAAAATGTATGGTGAATAAAACACCACAATTTTTAAAATTCATTTTAATGAGACAAAAAGGTAAAATAGCAACGAAACAGTTTCAGAACAGGTTAGTAGGACAGTTACAATCATTAATACGTTGCATATTGTTGTCTGTGTAGTAGTTATTCAGAGGATAAGATGCAGACATGATTTCTTGTCTAAACAATATTAGTACAAACTTTTATTCTCAGTGAACTAAGAGGAAATAGCTGTATATCTATCCTAACTCTCTTGTGCATACATATATTTTTTTCCACAACAAAATGGTCCTTTATTTACACTTTTGTGAAGTTAGTAACGCTTGACACTATGTTGCCTGGTAACTGATAGCTAACCTTAACCACACAGGATGTTCATCTCAGGAGTGAGGTAGCTAGTTTGCTTTAGGCACTGGGCCAAATCACACCTACACATATTTGATTGATTTCCTAGCTTCATGGCTCCCAACATATCCCCCTTTTTCATTTTGTTTTGTCAGAGATGCGTGTACCACTACAGTTAGAGAAGCTGTGTTTGGAGAAGTCTTTAAAGGACCTTTCATACTTGAAGCCAGTCTAAAGATTGTAGGTACTTGAATTCAGCAAAAATAACCCAATATAGTCCAATAGTCCATAATAGTAGCGGGTTATCAGCAGAACTGGCAATTGTCAGAAGTTCTTGACTTGAGCCTTTTACAGCTCAGCATATTCATATGGCATTACTTTTTATACTTTGTGGTTAGATTTTTCTGCTGGATGGTCAAGACCAAGTTAAAGTAAGACCTATATAACTAAAAATAACTTTTGTATCTGACAAGGTCAGTCAAATCCCCTCAGGATTTACCCTGAAACCATGAGAGCACCTTATAGATCTTTCATCAATGTCAGCCATCCGGATGAGTCACTGTCATTGCTTGCCAATTTGCTCTCTGAAAACACCACAATTTTCTATAAAAGAAAGCTTGGTATTACTGATTTTCCTTGATCAGGTTCTAATCATTCTCCACAGCACTGTGACTATCAACAGTAGAGATATGTTCTGCTTCGTGTAGACTAGACAAAGGTTGACTAGGAAAAGCTTGTTCTCTGGGGCAGATTTCTTAGGAGAGAAAGAGAGAGAGAGAGAGACAGACAGACAGACAGAGACAGAGAGAGACAAAGACAGACACAGAGACAAAAAGATTTTTAAAAAATTAAAGAAAAGCAGCACAGCTGTAACGAGTGTTCATAAAGCACGAGGCACTGTACTAAGCACATCACCAGTGTGATGTGCTTATCTAGTCCTCACACTATGAAGTCAGCTGTCTCCACCAGCCCTCTCCAGATAAGGTCAGGGACCTGGAGAAGTTGGGTTCCCTGTCCAAGGTCACCTAGCAAGCAGCAAAGCCGGGACACGAACAAACCAAACGTGCACAAGCCTGTATTTATAAGGAGCACGAAGACAGGGAAGAGAGAAGGGAAGCAGGGAGCAAATGCAAGGGAGCAAAGACGGTCAGGCACTCTTTGTGTCTGGGGAGAGCAGAGGAGGGCGGAGGAATTGCGGCTGTGTGATGAAGACCGACCAACAGCTTTGAACGGAAGACAAAAGCGTGTCTGAGACACTTGCTGCCGCGCTGGTGCGAAGTATCTACTTAATGTTGGTTGTTTTCACATCCCGACATCTGCCAGCTGACGAGGAGATGCTTAGCATGCCATGAAATGAGCAGGAGCCAGAGCTGAGCAGACGCAGGCATGACTGACGGCGGAGGCAGAGATCGCGGCTGCTCCGTGTGCTCACATCTCCTCCCAGAACTGGTCTCCCTCCACCTCACAGCAGCTAAATCTTTCCTTAGAACTCAAGGAATACCACGCCGATGCAGGCATATATTATTTATTTATTTACTTATAGGTTATATCTGTGTGTGTGGTGTAAATGCGTTAGACACGGCTGGACTCAGAGCAACGAAAGTGATGTCTCAATTGCAGGGGGAGAGTGTCGTGCAGGTTTAAGTATGACAGATGGGATGACCTCCATGGCTTGGTAAACTGCACTGAGGAGAAAGCCGAATAACCCTGAAATTAGAAAGGGGTGGGAGGGGGCACGCCGGTGTGATATTACTTGAACAAGATGCAGAGAAAAGTAATTTACTCTGAAGTGACAGTCTGAAGGTGAAAAATAAACTAACAGGAGGGAGTTTAGGCTCATTAGCAGCCTGGTCTCAATATTTCATTATTAATGATAATAAAAAGGAAAGAGGCTGGAAGCAGCATATGCGCGTGTGCCCCCCACCCCCCGCACACACAAAGCCAGCTTGGAGGCACACAGGAGCACAGGCTCAGTGTTTGCTTTCAATCCAGGCACAGCCAGCACCACCCCCCAACCCACCCCCAGAAAGCAGGCACCAGACAGGATGAAGAATGGTTAGCACTGGTTTTGCTCTGCCCACAGCTAAATGGCTGAATTGGGGGTCCCTCTGTGGGACTCCAGCTGATTGATTAGAAGCCGTGCCTCAGGCAGGGACGCCCCCGCTGACGCCCTGCAGCTGGGCCTGGGTGAGCAGAGCAGGCGGGAGGCCACCATGCTGACTGCCCTGGAATTTCTCCAGCAGTTCCCTCCAGGCTGCGGCAGCCACTCCTGACTGAGAACGTAGGGTATCCGCACCTAGACATGGGCAGAACACAGATGCTGGAAATTGGTCACCCGGGCCTGGCTGTGAAACGAAACGGGATACATCACCAAGACTGGCTGTCATTTAAAAATTCTATAGTAAGCAACCATGTGGGATTCAACCTAAATTAAAATGACAAAGGAGCTATCAAGTTCTACCTATTGTCCCCCCAAAAAGAAAATGATAATTGTCCTCCATGCT
Organism: Octomys mimax; assembly: GCA_002564305.1. Lineage (NCBI taxonomy): Eukaryota > Metazoa > Chordata > Mammalia > Rodentia > Octodontidae > Octomys > Octomys mimax. The sequence continues at coordinate 17,340 of NDGM011015524.1, read as the reverse complement.
GCCATTTTGCCTTCCCTGATGGTCATTGTGCTGTGAATAGCCAGCCAGTTTTCTTCTTGGTGTTGACCTTCACAAAGCAGCCAGCCTGTTTTCTTGGGCCATTTCGAAACATGCTTCCCTAGCTATGTTGATGTCAGTACTTCGAGCTCCTCTTTTCTGCTGCTTTCTTCCAATGGCAGTTGGAAACACATCCAAGAGCATCTTTTCTGTCATTTGTGTCCTTGTAATTTATGAGCTTGATGGAGCTATACAGCTAGCAATAGACACCTGAAGCATTGTACCTATCCCTGTGCTAAATACTACTCTGGGTTCAAGTACGTACGCATGAACCAAATTCGTGGTCTTTTTCTTCTTGTGGGATGATGAGACAGTAGGCTCATTAATAACCACATCATAACTAACTTAACCAACTGTGTTAGTGGCATGAACAAAATATTCCAAGTGCCCCAAAGGAGATGGGAAATATTAATGCTAAGTTCCACAAGGTGGTCTAATAAGCCTTCTAGGAGGAAGTGACATTTAAACTGAGACAAGAGGCCAGTGAGACAGCTCAGAGGATTAAGTGCCTGCTTTGGCAAGTGCAGGGGCCAGGGTTTGAGCCCTGATCTGGCATGACCCATTGGCCCCATCCTTGGAGCTCACTGAGCTGGTGAATGAGTCTGGATGTGGTGGCCCATGCCCAAAATCCCAGCACTGGGGAGACTGACTACAGGAGAATCATTATGAGTCCGAGCTGCATAGTGAGACCCTGTACCAAATACACACGCAAAAAAAATGGTTCTAAATTGCTTATTAAAACAAAACAAAACAAAAAAACTGAGACAAGAATGGAAAAGTTTCCAGTTGGATGTCAGAGGCAGAAGAATTCTAAGCAGAAAGATCGCCAGTATGCAGGACAGGAATCACCAAAGAGGTCCCCCAGTTCTTTTCTTCCATTTTTTTTTTTTAAGAAAAAGCTAAGTATCCAGGAGCATAGTACTAAGGACAGGCCAGTTTGTTATCACCAGAGGGTGACAGACTGTCTTGAGGTCCCTCTAAGACCCAAAGAAATAACTTAGATTCTATTCTGAAGTTGATAGGATGCTTTGCGTTTACATAAATTAAAGGAGAGACAAGGGTGGACTTTTAACTTTTAAAGCAGTATTTCTGGCTGAAGATTGCAGGATGAATTGGGGGTAGAAAGATTCTGGAAGAATGACCTGCTGGAAGGCCCCTAAGAAGGACAGAAAAAGGTAGAATGGAGGTAGGAGAATGGGTAGAGATTTCAGGCCTGTTTCAAGGAAGAAGACACAAGAGGGAAGTGTCAGGTAGGCTGGGGTGTTGGCTTACCCCCTCTGCTGATGCTCTGTGGCATAGCAGAGGCAGTGCAGTGAGCATAGAGAGGCAGAGACACTCTGAATCTGGTAACACATGATCAGATCTACTCACTTGTATTCCTGGGGACAACTGCATTTGGCCCCACAGAACAGGTTCCTCTTTCCTTCTTGCTCTGTTTGCACCCATATTCCAATACACCCAAATACATGTAGTTTCTGTCCTCTAAATTCAGAACCAGCTGACCTCTGAGATGGTGGAGACCAGCTTCAAGAGCAGTAGTTATCCTTTGCCTTATTGTAGGGTGGGACACATGGACATTGCCTGGACCTTGTTAGCAATGTGCAAAGTTGGATCCAAACCAGGTTTCCTGGACCAGTAACTGTGGAGGCACAGATTCAGCCATCAGTCAGATGATTCTGACTCCCTCTCAAGTGGGCCTGACTTGATGCTGCACTCTGTGCTGTCCATACGCAAGTTCCATGTGGTCTCTGAGGCATCCACTCTGAACTGAGATGTGCATCTGTTAAACACACCATATTGCAAAGACACTCTAAGAAGGAAAGAATGTAATATTTCTCATTAATCATTCTTATATTGACACAAATTGAAGTAATACTTCCTGTATTTGAGGTAAAACATATTATTAAAATTCATCTTACCCATTTCTTTTTACTTTTCAACATGACCTGAAGCCATGTTAAAGTCATATATGTAGTTATGTGACACACTATACGTTAGTATACTACTCCAGTTTCAGAGTGTGTGAGAGTTACCCAGCCATCTTGTTGAAATCGGGTCGTAGGGCTCAGGGGATTGCTGGGATGCTGCATTTCTAGCAAGTGTCCTGGTAGCGCCCATGCTGCTGGCTCATGGGCTACACTTTGGGTAGCAGGATGCTAATGTGTGCTGAGGAGATACATGAAAGTAGGTCTTGTAGTACTCAACAACACAGAATAGAAAAATCAACACGCTTGTCTTTAAATCTGAAGTCTGCCTCTCATTAGCTATGTGACTTTGGGCCAGTTATCTTTTAATTGAAAATGAAGATGATAGAAATAACCTTGAAGGATTATTGCAAAATTAGAGTAAAACAGTGTTGATGGAATTATTAATATATCAGTATGGACAACTAAATCTAAATTATCAATCAATACCCCACCCAGACATCCTGGAAGAATGATGCATGAAAGTGAATTCCCCAGTATCTACAATAATTTCAGAATTTAAAAAAATAGTTCAGGTACATAGCTATGCCAAGTCATCTCCAAATTACTTCTCCTGTATTATCTGATTCATTGTTACCAAGAAACCATCTGAGAGGGACACTAGCGTTAATCAAGCATTTCTCTTGAAAGCTCTTGGTGCCTGGGGTTGGCACTGACTCTGTTACCTTCCTGAAGGATGAACCCCTAAAAGGAACTATGCCAAGTGCCCAAGGGAAGGTGAGCTCTAGGTCCCAGAATCCGAGCTAGGGTGCTCCTTCAGATCAGACTTCATCAGTAACTAGTAAGCACCCAGGCTTCTTGGAGAGCCACTTGGCGACCTGAGGAATGGAGGACAGAAGCGGCCATGTGATTGTGTCTTGATTAGGAAAATTAGGAAGGCAGAGAGAGAAGCACAAAGCAGTAGTCCCTGACAGCAGACTGACACGCTGTGTTGGCAGCATCTGTGTGGTCACAATCAGCCCTGCTCTCTTTGCACAGCTCTAGTTCTCATAATACAAGGCAGCAAGAGAAGACAGTGAAAAGTTCAGAAACTGCACTGTGCCCAGCACAAGTTTAGCTTCCCAACTTGGAAACCCAGCAATGTGTTTAATAGGAAGAGAAATAACTTTGTCAGCTGTTAGTGCCAAATCACCCCTAACCTAATTTACACACACACACACACACACACACACACACACACACACACATAGAGTTACTCTACCCCATCTATGACTTAGTAAGAAGAGTTATGACACCGAGTTTCTTCTTCATGGAGGTTATTAGAAAATTTGGGATCTGGAGACAGAGAGGGGAGGTCTTCATGAGGTTTGTTCATTTTTCTTGAGAAGGAGCAAGATTTCTGGACTACAACACCCATTGTTTGCCTCACTGGTCCCACATAATATACATGTTCAGAAAGCTACATCAATCCAGAACCACAGCAGTAAGTAGAAAAGGATACAGAAGAACAAGCTTTATTTAGGGGTCCCTAATGCATAGACAGTGGACCTTAGTTAGATCTTTGACATGAGAGGGTGTGAAAAATGATCCACAAGGTCCCCTAGGGGCATAGCTGCTATTCTAAAGGGTAATTTTGCTTGTATGTCATGAACACACCAGTAGGAAATCTCATGGCACCTGTGTAGAACTGATGAACTACAGAAGGAACAGATCGGTAATGCCATGAAGATGCCCCAGAAAATCAGTGTCTGAGCAGATCTCTTGTTGAACACTGCTTGAAATGATACCTCAGCCTTGTGAAGTGGGACAGTTGTGGAAGGTTCTAGAGAAGGATGAAGGTGGGAGGGGAGCAGAGCACAGGGCGTCTAATTATAGTGTGACGTTTTTCACGGGCCCCCTAATTCTCTCACATCTTTGTTTCTCCATCTAAAGGCAGAAACCCTTTCTTGTAACCAATTGTGTTCTACAAGAAGGATCTACTACTATCAATCTTAAGAAGAAGAAAAAAGAAGAAGAAATGAGAATCCAAGAGCTAACAATGACAGTAACTTATACCGGAGATCTCATGTAGCCTTTGCAGCTAGGGTCAAGACGAGGAAGTACCTACTTGCTCAGGGTGCAGAATAGAAGTCCTCATGCACAGGGATGTGGTATAGGACCTACTCTTGTAGGATGTGAAAGTGAGTCATTCTTAAATTTTGCACCAGATAAGCACTCCCGTGCTTTACTGCACTTGACTTCTGGAGCCCTTTGTACTCATATTTTGATGTCACAACTACAAAAGCAGCCACAGAGAAGTTTGAAGTTGTACATACAGCTCCAGGCTAGAAATTAAGACCCATCTGTTTGCTTTATTAACTAGTGGCTAGGCACATGGGCCTTGGAGCATTCAGGACAGCATTTATAATTATGGCTTGTACCCTTGTTACCTGGTATTCTGAGCCAACTTCCTTAAATACTCAGTTCTAGTTTCCTCATCTGCAAACAGCAGGTCATAGTAGTGCCTGCTGCACATCACTGTATGGTGGTCACGGGGCACTGCATGTCATGTGCTTACAGCATTGCCTAAAATAGCATCTTTGTTGTGAAGATGATCATGAGGACACTGTTCACAGTAATGCTGCTGCTGCTGCTGGCATCAACGTCATGGCCAGTGCTGGCTGTTGTTGCTACACCATCCAATCACATTGGTCGATAGTGTGCAGCATACTTTCACTTGCATGAGGTCTACATTTCTACAAGAACAACTGAAAGTACAGCTGATCTCCAACAGTAAATTATTAGGTATTATGATTGAATTCAGACAAATTGTCTTTTGAAGCCATTACAAGAGTAACTCCAAATCACACAATGAAAGTTCTTCACAGCTTTAATGGGTTGCCTAGTCACACAAAGCACTGCACATTAAGGGCTTGACTGTCCCTTCAGAGTCATGAGCTAAATCCAACCGGGAGAAATTGTGAAGCATTGAAANGGGGATCATCATCAAGCCAGCATTTTCTAACTTTTGCTCCAGGGAATCCTAGATGCATCTCCTATCAACTCACTGATTGCTTGACCTGAGAGCCTGGCACTGGGGATGTAAGATTCGATTGTCCCTATAACCCCAGTGGCCTCCCTTCACAGTTGATTACTCTCCCATTAATTGTTGTTAATAGTCTGTGAAGCACTTTCCACTGGCAAGCTAGCACAGGGGGAAGTAAAGCTGGGCTGGCCTTAGGTAAAGGACCTCTCTGCCAGCAGCACTGCTTCTGTGGTCCTGGAAGCAGCAGAGTGCGTGGACTAAACATCAGTCCCTGAGCACAGCTCACAGCAGTCCACAGCAACTCATGAAAGGATGTTCTGAGGAAGTACGTAGGGTGCAAAAAGCTAAAGCCCAAGGGGGTCCGGATGGTGATGTGTCAGTGCAGGATCCAGCCTGCAGGGGAATGCCCATCTCACTTGTTCTTTTGTCACTAGGCCATGTTTATTGAGGACAGAAATAAAGTAAGAGTGACAAATGAAAAGTGAAGGCTGAATCGCTGCCCTGGGGGTACTGGCCTGGCACCTGGTGAGATTTCCTAGGAGAGGCTATGTACAAGAGATTCTCTTCTTAAACTGGTCTCCCTGGTCCCTGCAATACCAAACTGCTTGTCTCTACACTGACAGGTCTAATTTTATCAGTCCAAAGAGGAGCCTAAAGGGGCATATTTGATGTGTGCCATTCTGGATGTGACACTGGGCAATAGTGCCCCCCATGTGATCCCTGAGCTGAAGGGGACCTTGAGAGGTTCTGATATTAAAAACACTAACCACGTGTGAGATACTGATATCTGAAGGCCATTTGGATCATCACCTGTGGGTATCCTTGGCCCAAGCTCCCAATCTGTTTTGGTCCCACTCTTCCTCTTCCTTTATATTTATTTGCCTTACAGTATTTTCTTCCTCTGACAAACTGTGCCAACCTGTCAGCACATGCGCACACACACACACACACACACATACACATTCCTACTATCCTAAGCCCATGAATGTGTGATCCTTTGCATATAGTTATATAAGCCATTTACCTGAAATAGGATAATACAGCAACTAATGCATCTGATTGTGACTTTGAAAGGCAAGAGCCTCCTCTCTGCCTTCTTAAAAAGAGCCTTCACCACTGATAACTCCCTTTGAGAAAAGAACAAAGACAGCCCATGCTGGTCAGAGGGCTGGTGGGAAGTAAAGAGAACTGTGACAGAAAAGAGTAGGAAGAGGAAAGCTATGAAACTAAACTTTGCTGCAACCAAAGAGAGACAAGCTAAATGCCTCAAACAAGAGGTGTCATGAAATCCAGATAGGAGACAGCTAAGCCAGGAAATGCGCACTGACAAAAAGGTGGCACTAGACTCAAATGATTTTGGGCTGACAAAAAGATGTAGGATCCACCTTCAAGTCTGCATGCATCTTACCTTTGATAGGCAGCAGCTTCCCTAATAGGAACAGGAGTGGCTGCCAGCCAGACAATGGGCTGGCAGATTCTTTAGGATGGCCTGATGCCCTAATATAGAAAAGAAGGCAAAATTTAAGGGAATCATGGCTGAGTTTTGAGTCGCGCTTTTCTCTGGGCTGGTTGTGTGCTCTGTTCACCCAGAGCACAAAGCCAATAGAACAGTGAGATCCTCCCTTGGGAAGTTTGTGTGTGATCCAGACAAAGACAGAGAAGAAAAAGAGGGAGAAAAGGACCTGAGGGTCACTAATAATTAATAAGCACAATTTCTCCACTGAATCTCCAGGTTTCTGTTAGACTGTTGGAGCCACTTATAGTCCTTGGATAGGTGGATTCCTCTGCCTGGGGCATCTTTTTGTATTTTCCTAGTTACTTTTTCTCATTTCAAAGCAGATACATCCTGAGAAATCAGGAATGGGGCAGGAGGAAACACCCGGAGCACACACACGGTATGGTCCCTGGGAAATGTGAACTCTGGAAAAAGGAGGAAGGATAAAGACAAGGCAGTAACTCACCAGGAGATGGTGGCCTCTAAGAAACTGCCCACACCCTCTCCTGCGGCAGTGCAGATACATCTGCTGCTCTCCTGAGCTCAGTGCTCCAGCCCAGCTAAGCCAGAGGACGCTGAGCCTTGACTCGTCCTGTCCCAGGGCCATGGCTCAGTCACAGGCTAGCCAGTTTTCCTTGTACAAATAGAAAAGTTTCAATACAAGTATTAGGGTTTATGTCTACATGTCTCCCTCAAGCCTCAGGCGGGACCTTCAGAAAGTCACTGGAGCATGGGGAGCACTGTAGCCAGCTTGCTGTTGGGAAGCAAGGCCTGATGGAAGATTCAGGTCACTCAGGTGGTCCGAATGGTTGCATCATCCTTCCCAGCCCTTCCCTGGACTCTCCCTGCTCTCTCCCTTTGGAGCCAGCTAGCCATGGGCTGTAATCTGTACAGGCTGGGAGCCAAAATAAATTTCTTCTCCCTTAAGTGTGTGAATGTTGGGTGCTGTGTCCCAGTGATGAGGAGGTGACTAGGACATTGAGCTTCAATCTGGCTTCCAGTCATTTAAAAAGTGGAAAATCAATTGCAGATGAAATAAAGTAGGAAGGAGAACAACTTAGATAAGACAATTGGTTAACAATTTTTTGCTGGACTCTACCTTGAGAAATAAAATGCAGAGATAAAAGTATGATAGATTATGTAGTCAGAAAAACCTGGTGCTAAGCTTATCCTTAGCAACTTCGCTGTGTGAAGATTAGGATAAGTATTTTAACCCAATTTCAGCAAGTAAAATGCATGTTTTAATATCTGCCTTAAAACCAGTACATGACACATGCGATAACATGAAGAGAAGCTTAAGCCCATTTGGGTATAAATACATGTTAGTTTTGTGTGCTAAAATACTGAAGAATTAAAATATACCACTGCCAACTGTATTTTTCCATTCCAATTTCCTGTTCCAGAAGATATCTGTGCTGTGTTTTTCAATTTAATAAATATTTATTGAGAATCTACTATAAGAAAGGTGTTATTATACATTCTGAGTAGAATGTATAATGTATAAAAATTGTATTTTGCAGGGACAATAAAGAGTAGGAAAGATAGCCAGCCTCACAAGAAAAGCAAATGTGTCAAAGCAAAGTATAAAGAGCTTTTCATAGGTCTAGACACAGTGCCCCGGTAGAAGCAATTGGATACACACACCTTCATTTCAAAAGAGATGCTGTGGGAAAGAAACTGGGGAGTTGCTGTTGGAGAGTCTGTGCCCCCCTTTTTCACTTCTGGGGGACAGCAGAACTCCAGAGGAACAAGGCCATGAAGTCCATCTGGGACACTCTGCCAATGGATCACCTGCATATATGTCTTGTTTGGCTACAGAGTTGGATCATGCTTTAAAAATAATCATGGTCTGAATCATAAGGGGTAACTGATTATGCCACTTATTTTACATGAAAAGAACTTTAGGCTGATAAAGCCTAAGTGACTTACTCAATTCATACCATGAAGATAGTGGTCACTGTGTATGTAACCTAGATGTTGACAGTACTGACTGCAGGATGCCACACTCAAATGGTCTGTCTAACTCAGTGTACATAAAAGTCACCAAGACAACAGCAAAAGCTGATTATAATACAGAATCTCGGGCTTAATTCTAAGGACTTCTGATTCAAGGGGTCTGTAATAGAGCTCTTGGAGACTGCATTTAATGGGCACCCTGTCGTGGCTCGTGCAGGTGGTCTGAGGACTAATTACTGCCCTAGATCTCTCCAGTGCTCATTTGTATGGAAACCCACAACCTCTGATATGTAATGAGGTAGTATCAGTTCCATAAAATCCTTGGCTCTGCAGCTCCCTACTATAGGTGTAAGCTGAACCTCTTCAGCTGAGTTATGGCGTGCATTTGCATAAATTACCATGCGAAACTTGTTAATATATCCTAGATATCCTTTTACATTGCTCCATTAGACAAGGTTTTGTGCTTTTGTTTGAGGCTGAATGTCAGCCAATCTGAATCCACAACTGTGTTGGTATAGAACTTGAGGCGGTAATTTATTCCCCTCATGGAGCCAGGGTGTCACCTATCTGTCCTGAGAAATGCTATCTGAAATCAGATGAATTTTATCATGCAAATTATAGGAAGTGTTATCATTATGAGCAGCAGGAGGTTCTTGATTTGCTATCATTTACACTATAAATGAGTCCAACCTTCTAGGTATAGGGACAAGGTAGAGAAGAAAGCAAAGGGCTGTGAGGGAGGGTTTCCAGCGGCAGCTGAGGCCCTGAGGGTTTGTGCCTCCANAAAAAAAAAAAAAATTAAATGAGGCTTCAAAAAACATGTGTATATGCTTTCTCTAAAAGATTTGGAATGAATTTGGCCTTTTGGAGAAGCATGGAAGGACAAAGAAATGATAGGATGTGGCTTCACTGTGGTGCAGCCTAGAGACACCTAGACAGGCTGCTCAAGGGAACCTGCAACAGGAGAAAATGAGTCTTGATGGACTTAGAAATCAGGGCTTTGACATAGAGACAAAAGTGCAGCTACTTTATTTTATAGTTAAGGATGCTGAAGCCCAAAGAGGACCTGACACTGGATAACGTGAAAGTTTCAACCCAGTCCTTGAGACGGTGAACCCTGCTGTCAGTTTCTCTGACTCTCAAATCTAACACCACAACAGGAGAGTCCAGGCCCCTAACACATCTCTAACCTATTTCTGTTTCTTTTCTTTAAATCAGACTTCCTTACCTGCCCTTATTCATGCTGAAAACTCCTTCTAAGCTGCTTTTCCACCAATCCATCCACACATTACCTCACCCTCCAGTAGTTTCCTCCCCTGGGCTCTGCTCTGTCCTTCTCATTCCATCTGCCAACCCACATCTTTCTTTGTTCTCACTCTGGGAGTCCAAGGTACACTTCAATAGCTCAGTACAGTGTAGTATAATCTGGGTCAAGAGGCACTGTCCAGAGCAGGCTCCGATATGTTCTCTTCCCAGGGATAATTGCAAATAAAGAAAACGTAAAGAAAACCACAGCACTTTAACCTTTGATATTAAAATTTCAGCCACAATTACAGGAGGCACCTTAGAAAAATCTTCAGGAAGTACTGCTTCTTAATGACTTCCCTCAGGCTGTGTTGGCAAGGAGTGTTGAATATTTTCTATTCACTTCATTCTATATGTCTTCCTAATGGGAACTAAAAAACATAGAGTGATATTCAGGAATCCAAGAAAGAGGGTGAAAGGAAACAAGACAGAAAAAAGTATGGAGATGACAGGTAATGGGATGGGTGAAAAACGAGCTGAACCATCAGGGATCTGAGAGGTGGGCTGGCTAAAGTCTCATTGTCATTCAGCCACAATTACCCACTCAAGTGTGGGAAAGGCATTACAGTTCACTGGCCGCTGTGTCCCATTCTTAAGGTGTCAGTGTGAATGAACCCTATCACTGTATAATTCTTAATGACCTTGTGTCCACAGGAGTCATTGGCGACAGGCCTATACTAACACTAGGATTTCTGGAAGAGACACAGCCTCTGGTGCTAGCTAATGATTTTAGGAAGCTGGCCAAAATGAGGACAAGATCATTAGTAACCAACAGCAGGCAGGACATCCCTGTGTAGTCAGATAGAAGGAGCAAGAAGAGAATCAGGTGGAGGAAGAGCATGCTAGTTTCCAGGCTTAGCCTTTCTCAGAAGTGTTCCACATCAATGTCAAGAAAAGTAAGCGATTCACCTTCTACCTTCCCAGCAAGGTGATAGAACACATGCGGACAGGATTCTCTGTGGAGCTAAATTACAGTGTTCAGGGTCCACCTGGTCCAGAGCAGTTACCTCAGCTCCTTAGGTCTGTCCTTTCCTATGATTAGTGTTAATAATGGTGATTAAAAGTTCCCTTTATGTGGTACCACTTCCATTCCTCCTGAAGAATTATCAGCCCAGCTGGCAAACGGAAGAGGAGTACTTATTTGGGGATTTCCTCAGCACCATAAGGCCATCAGGTGAGGACAAGAAGCAGTTGGAGAGGAGGTAAGCAGTAGATAATAACAGAAATTAAGACCTCCTCTCAACCCAAATGTGAAAGCCACTTCTAATGCCAGCCTAGTATGCAGGTTAAAAAAAATAGTGGGAGCCAGAGAGAATCTGGAGGAATTATACATCCTCCTACTCACTGCAGTCTAGCTTCACTTGTGACTGCGTCATAGCAGAAGAACGGGTGAGTGTCTCTCACTAATGAACAGAAAATTGAGTCAAAATCTGTATTTTTCTTTGATACCTTGATATTCATTATGAATTAAGCCTTACAAATCAAAGCCCAGAGCTCCTGAGAATGAAATACTCCTCTGAAGCTACCTTGTGGAAAGGTAATAAGCTATGTACAAGCCCCATGTATGAATGCAGTGGGTGGATTCTCCTGGCAGGGGCTTAATCCCCACGTGCTTGGTGGGTCCAAAAGCCGCAAGCATTCAGATACCCCCACCTCCTTGCTCTTCAGCCACTTAGTTCAGGAAGTTTAATCTCTGAACTCAGGTGAGAGGCTGCTGTATGTCTACATGGCATCCACCTGGGAGGGTGAGACCATTTGCTGATTAAGCACACCATAAAATAAAAGAGGTGAGACAGATGGATTTCTTTATCCCTATCAACATTGTCTTGGCCAAAGAGACAGAGGGGAGGAGACTTCTGCAGTGGCAGGGAGCCTAGGGAGGTCAACCTGCGAGTGGACCTCGGCGCTACATTTTCTGTGCTGCTCTTCCTGCATGGATGGTGTCAGTTCCCAGTAGCCAGTCCCCTGGCTGCCATGTCTGACAGAATCTCAGACACACATCCTGCACATGGACTGTCCCTGGGGAAACATCAGCTCTTCTTCCTGTCATCATGAAGCATCCATGCACAACCAGGCTACAGGCAGAGCTGATGTTCTCAGGGAATGGCCGTCAGTCACCAGCAATCCTACAGCCAGTGAGATTACGCACTGAGCCAGAGAGCAGATGCGCCTGAGCGGAAGTGTGAGAGGACACGGGCTGCAGAGAGCACAACTGGCACAGCCAGTGTGTGACGCTGATGCCTGCGGAGGAGCTGCAGATGGAAATGATTTCCGGGATGATGTCTTTCCAGGCAGTTTGCTACCGTCACGCTTCACAAGAGATCACCTCCATGGTTTATAGACGGAGCCAGTCATGGTTTATGGGTCAGGCCAGCACGTTGGGGGGAAACCAGCAGCTTCCTAAGTGAGCCAGCTGCTCATCCAGCCATTTACCTCAATGAGAAACTGTTACATAGATTGTACAGACCATGTAAAATCACATTTGAAACAATGAGTCTCATGAAAGATCAAACTTGTCAGCCACAATAAAGACTGCTACTCTGGGTCTGGAAAACTCTCCTGAGGACACCACGTGGTTCTCTCCTTATTCTCCTTGAACTATCCCTAACTTCCTTCTTGGGCAATAGGAGGCATAGATCAACAAGTCCTCTTACATTGGGCTATATTTGGGAAATATTCCAGCAGAAAACAACTTTATAATCTCAACACAGTGGTTAGTATGTGCTATAATGTTAGCTGCTTGAAGAAAATGCATCTGAAAGAGAATTAATTTAAATGACAACAGCTAATCTCTGGGGGGAATCTCAAAGTCTCCGGCTCCAGGGCCCAGCTCTGGACACTTTCCATACCTTGATGAGACTGCAGGTCTTGCTGCCTGTTTGTCCTTTGTAAAGGCCTCCTAGAGCCTCCATCAGGATGGATGAGTCACATACTCTTGGGTGGCTCGGGAGCCCTGGAGATCATCTGGCTGGTGTCTCTGCTCCCTGTCACAGAACAGGGAACTGAAGGCTCTTAAAACTTTTCTAACATCTTCTAAGAGAGAACATGAAAGGTTGATGGCATTTTTTTTGCAGGCAATTGTCTTCTGGCAACTAGATGTCTTGAACTTTTCAGGTGCCAATGAGAAGAACATAAAAGTGACTCTCAACTGCTCACTGTGAAACACATTCTTGGAAGTTGTCCAGGAGGTGCAATTTCTCCAGGTTACCCTTTCTGTTTTTCTTCTCCCTGTCACCTGTGACTGGAGAAAGAGGGCATTTGTGATGGCCTGACCTTTTGGTCTCACAGAATTTGTGTCTGGCATTTGACTGAAGGTAAAAGATAAAACAATAATGCCTATTTGCCCACAGTTGTGAACTTTTCTGTAGTCTTAGTCCCTGGCAACTGTAAAGTAGATAAGATTGACTCCAGAGCTTTCCCTCTGCATTTTGCTAATTCTGTCTTCCAAGTCCTCTGCATTTCTTTCTCTCTTGTATCAGCCCCCTTTCCACAACACTTCTTCCTTGACCTTACCCCGTGTATCCCCATGAAGATCTCAGTAAGGAGGTCCACAGGACTGTGTCAGAGATTGCCTAAGGATGTCTATCACAGTCAGCTTCCTCTGGATGGGAAGGAAAAATCTTGGAACTAAGCAGGTACCAGAGTGAGGTGTCCGAGGCTCCTCCTTCATCTCTCTGTGGCTTTTCACCATGTTCTGTGAGTTTTCACACAGTCTGAGGAAAAGGCTCAGTTCACACGGGACTTAAAAGAACAGACTTCTTTTACTCACATTGTTCAGAGACTTATATCTCAACATTTCTATGCAATGTGGGAAAAATGGAGGACAGGTAAAGAAATGCTGAAAGAGTGGCAGGTAAGGAAAGATTAGCTTTGCCCTAAGCAAAGAATTCTTCAGAGGCCTGCTGATGGGCTTTAAATTTGCAAAGGTGCATTCATTATGCAAAGAAATGACCATCTGCTCTCCTTTCCATCTTCATCTGCCATCCTCTGGCTCAGATTATCTGTAACCTTCAGCTATTCATCATGCCTTGCTTTACAGCATGTCTTCTATTGTGCCTTGAAAAGTCATTTAACTTTATCATGCGACCTCTCTTCCTCCCAATTAAAACCACTGTACTGTGGAGATGGGTATCAGTTCCTGTTTTTCTAGTCTTTCAATGCTTAGCATTAGTTTATTAAATCACAACAAGTATGATTTTTAATTTTGAGACTGGCATTTAAGGAAAGTAAGACCAGTTCTACTACTGAGGAATGTAGTTTGGGCATAGAGCATAAAACCTGGCATGGGAGAGATTGGGAGTCAGTAGGATGACAGAGAAGGGTCTTTCAAGGAGGGGGGTGCTGTGGTACTTAACATACCAAGGTCTATATATAACAGTACCCTCCCTGGATGCATAATTGTATGCATTTGACTGCTAAACCTCATCTTTCTTACTCACAGAACGGAAGTAGTGATCCAGACTAGGAAGAAGTGCTGGCAGAATAAATGAAGTTAGTGCTTTTAAGGGTGGTGGGTCAATATTTGAATCATGGCTCTGCCTCTTCCAAATTTCGAGACTTCAAACAACATATAAAGAAACTAAGCTTCAGTTTCCTGGACTTCATGGGAGGCTAATGGAGGTTGTTTCATAATACTGCTATACATGGTAAATGAACTGATGTCTGTGAAATGCTTAGCCTAGTTTTTGACACCTAGTAGATGTTTACTAAATGTGAAATGCCATTAAGTGTTTTTCATAAATTCATATCAATTTCTCTTTTGTTCCTTTAGAAAAAGACTTTAAAAGAAGAGAATCTCACCTTTTTTTTCTTTCTTACTAAGTAGGAAAATGGAAAATACTGTCTCTCAAAGGCCTTTCCAGATTCTGGTGAATTCTTAGCTGCCATAAAAATATCTTAAATTAGGAAATTGAAGAGATATTGGATGTTTCTACTGTCTAGCCAGAAGTAGCTACAAGTAAAATCTAGATCTAGTCAAGCTGGTATGGGCTCTATGAAAATTATAGTATGGTGAGAGAACATCATTCATATGTACTGAAAGTCTCTATTTTTAGTCATTTTTTAATATTATATCATGTGTTTTCTTTACAGCTAAAGTCTATGGAAGTAGGGCCTTGGACTAGGATTTTTTTCTTCCTTGCTTTGGCATAATGTCCTAAAAAAATAGACACTGAATTATTATTTCATTAAAGTGTGGAAGATTACATGGCTTGTGGGACAGTGTAAATCTTACCTTAGAGCAGAGATACAAAGCCATTAAAGAGAGAAGGCAGCACCACAATCACATTGGGGAAAAGAAACAGGATCAGAGGAAAGACAAGTGGAAAGAGCAGAAGCCAGAGATGCAGAGGGAAGCCATTCCTGCCCATGCATGGCTCGGTGACGAGGCGCACAGTCCTCTTCTAGACTTGAAGGCCCTCCTTGGAAATTTCATTTCTATTCATTTTTCATTGCTGAGTGTTTCTAAGCAACACCTTACTTGTGAGCCAGTCCCAACATACCACCTGCATGTACCTTTCTGAGAGAGAAAAGGCGAACATATTGGTCACTTCAGAGTCCTTGCCTGAAGCTCATTAGAGTTAGAATTTCATGCACTACAATCATCTCAAAAGATACTGTGTGCACGGTGGCAGCCTACGAGGTCACGACTCTCCTAACACAAATCTGCTTATGACAACTGCTGAAATATAGTCACGCTTTCTCCAAGGTCCATCATTTCATGAATGAACTTGTAGCGCCAAGCACACCTTTGTCTGATTTATAGAGGTTTCACCTTTTAAGAGATGCATACATTTATGTGCCAGTCTTGGGAATCTCCTTGCTTGTCAGCTAGTGCTGAGCCAGATGGGTGCAGTACTGGTCTCCGATTCCACACCTTGAGGCCCACAGCACCCTCTCTGTGACATGGGCCAGAATGTTCTCCTTCATCCAGCATTTCTCTCAGCAGCCCTGATCATGTCCACTGATAAGAGCAGTGTTTTCTGAGCAAGGTCACACTCAATCAAGATGAAACATGAACCCTGTAAACCATGTTACATGGGGCCAGCAGAAGGAAAGTGTACAGAATTTCTTTACTTCTGAAGTTATTAAGCCTACTTTAACTAATTCTATATCCATTTTCTTGACAAACATTTCTACTGTTTGATCCTTGCTTTTTTTTTTGTTTGTTTGTTTGTTTTGGTCATTGTGGTATTGGGGATTCAACCCAGGACTATCACATTGCGCTACATCCTTGGCCCTATTTTGAGATAGGATTTCCCTCAGTTGCTAAGCTGCCTGAGTTGGGTTGGAATTAGTTTTTCTGCCTCAGCCTCCCAGAATGCTGGGATTCCAGGCCTGTGGCCCGTGCCCAGTTTGTCTCATCCTGCTTTGAGCTATCTCCAAACCCTCTGCTGCCAGTTCTGGTCAGACCCCACCAGCAAAGTTACAGATGCTGCCTGCATAGGCCACTGAGTAGCCACAGACTTTCAGTGGCCTCCTGAAAGGCCTGCAGTCTGCAGGTTACTCTGGCCCCTCACATGAGCTGTCCACTCAGCCTCATGTGCTGCTACTTCTACTTGTTCTTCATCTGCTCATCTTGGAGCGTCAGGACACAATCTGAGCTTCACATCTTTTATGCCTCTTCCGGACTCTTCTCTCTGCCTTCCCTTCCTCTAAAATTGCACATCTATTTTTTAAATTACTTATTTGGTACAAGGTCTCACTATGCTTGGATCACCCTGTCTTAGGCTCCCCAATGACGGGATTGCAGCCATGTGCCACTGTGCCGTTTCAATGGCCGGCACAGCGTGCCTGAGGTTTTGGAGCTGGCAAAGCATGTGGTACTGAGGATCAAACCTGGATAGCTGTGTTGCCAAGCAGGCTGTGAAGCAGCCAGACTACCTCCCCAGCCCCAGCCCTGCATGCCCATTTTTATGATGACTTGTTTACCATTCAGTTTCCCAACTAGAAGGTGAGATCCGTGAGAACAAGGAATGTGTGCATTTGTCCACACTATAGTAAGAGTTGATTACAGCATTGAGCATTCACAGATTGAAAGAATAAATAAACAAATAAACCATCAAAAATTAAGGCCTTAGTAATATTAGTCAGTCAACATTAAGCATAGAGTGTCCAGTGAAATGTCTTGAAGGCAAGATTTTATGTAGACTGTGACCGCAAATGTATGGTTTGCACGCATGAAAAACAGCTCTTTCAAAAAACAAACGATGTGCACAGAGCATTTTCTCTTTGCTATAGGTAGTAAGGAATTTTCTTTAATTTACTTTTTTTCGGATAGTTCCAGATTTTCTATAGTAAGCATATGTTATTCTAATATCTGTACTATTATGAGTCAGCTATAATCTCATTGCAGTACCCACTCTGCTTTCTTTTTTGTTGTTGTTTTTTTTATTTTAAAAAATAAGTCATTTTATTTTCTATTCCTTTTAACACATATTTTTTAAAAATAATTTTATTGAGAAATAAATAGCAATGAGATAGTTTCACAACCGATTACTAGAACATTTTCAATATAATACATTGCATATTGTTGTCTTAGTGGTTATTCATCGTACAAGATGCAGACCTGATATCCT
>NDGM011015523.1:0-14210 GCA_002564305.1 Octomys mimax | reverse complement strand
TATCTATCTATCTATCTATGTCTTATAATCATATATAATTTATATTTATTTATTATTATTGTATTAAATGTATTGCTCTACTGGATCCGGATTGATACAGATTTGACATTGGAAATGGAATGTGGAAAAAGAAAGGGCACCGAAACAGGTCCAGGCTGCTGCGCAGGCTGCTCTGCCCCTGGGAGCCTAAGCTCCTGCAGATCCAATGGCATTTGGAGGGCTAGTAGCACGTAGGGATGTTCTTCTAAGTCTCTGGAAGGCTCCTATAGGAGAACTGCAGTAGAGAACTTTAGGATCTTGGCGTGGCTCTGCCATCTTTTGCAGAAAACTACTTTGCAGTTCAAAAACAGCTCTCATGAGTCCTAGCTGATACCACAACTAAGTCTGTCAATGCTAATAGGAATGTTCAGTATTTCGTATTTTCAGAACTATTTTATATTACTAGGATTTTATTGTGTAATTTATTAATTTCAATTTGCACAGTTTTCTGCATACTAAGACACAGTCCACACATTTATAGTCGTGTCTTGCTACATTTACATTTCAAACTAAATCTGTTTTACTAAACAGTCTCATGAAATAGTATTTAAAAAGCATTTTACATAAGGGGAAATACATACAAAACATTATTTGTGTGTATTTTTAATTACTTCCATTTACTTTGTCATAATTTTTCTTTTGATTGTCTTTAAATAGTGTGTTTTTTTACATTATATATTTCCAAGTTCAAGAATATTTATTTATGCATCAAGTAACTCATGTATATAGTGTTTAATTAATAAGAAACGATTTTCCACCCAATTTTTGTGCATAATTGCTGGTACACACATATTCTTATTTCAATTGAGTGTTTAGTAATACCTAATGTGAGAAAAGATATATATTTTTGCAAAATTAGAACATGAAACAGAATTGCTTACAAAAGTATTGAACCAGGGGCCGGGGAGATGGCTCAGTGGAATAAGCGCTTCCCTGGCAAGCGCAAGGGCCTGAGTTCAATCCCCGGTTCTGAAAAAAAAAAAAAAAGTATTGAACCAATTTACACTCAAATTTATAGTGAAGATGTATTTGACTTTCTCCAGAATTTTGTCAATGAGCAAGTTAACATTACTGACAAGCAAGTTGAAGTATTTGTTAAAGGTATAATTTGAGATTTCCTGAATACTGGTCATGACAAGAAGTGTTTATAATTCAATGGTCATTGAATATCATTGTTTTCGAGTTGCCTTTTCAATTGTTCACTTTAAGCTGAACCTTAGAATGTTTTGGCTTACTGATGTGCTCCAAATCACTTTCCAAATCCAGGAAAAAAGAAATCTTCTAAGTTTTCTAATACTTGGGAGTTTGAGGAACCAAATGGTGATCCTCACTTAACTCACTAAAGACAATCCTGTGTAAAGAAATGAAATGTTAATGCTGTATGGAGAAAGTGGCTACAGGAAGGAGTACTGCGATCTCAATCCCAACCACAACTCTTATTGCCAACTGAACAGCACTGCACAAGAGTTTTACTGTGATGTTAGAGAAAACATCCCAGGTTGCTGTTACTTGAAATATATTGTGTAATATTGTGTTGATGTTTGGATAAATATATCAAAAATATTTCCACCTGAATGGGATGCTGTCATAAGTACAGAAATCACATTGGTTCATTAGATCAAAATCTATTCATCAGGTAACTCAGAACGAGGCTGCTAGGCAAAATTTGAAAGATGATGAAATTATTATTGGTACTAAGAGTTGCTAAGTACTAGAAGGACAGTTAGCAAAATTATTACCACAGATATTTTCAGAGATTAAAAACACAGGGATTCCCAAGCCTAAGGTTTAAAATAGGTATGCTTAAATAGGTATAGTTTTTATTTCACAATTTCTCAAATATTGGGCTTTAGACTAAATTTGCCCAAAACATAGAAATGATAAAAGAGATTATTAACATTTCCAATGTAATGTTGGCTTTCTAAATTTAGGAGTATGTTTAGTTGGATCATTTTACATCTGGAGATGATAAAAGTTTGCTTAGAGATTGTTGAGTTCTTAATGTATAAATATCTTCTTCCTTTTGTAAAACATAAATCTTTTCCATATGATAAGCATAATTAATTGGCCTTTTGGAAGTTAACTCAATTTTGAATCTGATCCTGGAATTTTAGTGTAAATGCCTTTACTAAGCTGTCTATGGATGATTAGCAGAAGTCTTACAGTTTAAATACATTGTTCATTAACTCAGCTAATAAGTAATATCAAATCCTTTAATTCTCAATGTGGTATCTTACAAGTTTTCTAGTATTTTGAAAATTATTTATTGATAAAAGAAAATATAGGTAGTGACCTCTTTTCATGAAAAATAATCTAAGCTCTTCC
Organism: Octomys mimax; assembly: GCA_002564305.1. NCBI lineage: Eukaryota > Metazoa > Chordata > Mammalia > Rodentia > Octodontidae > Octomys > Octomys mimax. The sequence continues at coordinate 11,846 of NDGM011015523.1, read as the reverse complement.
TTTTCATCTGGTTCTGATTCAGATGGTAAGAAAATGGAATTGTGAGTTGATGCCATAATTTAAAGAATTTTGATGTGAGGATAAGAGCAGGATTTATTTTCCACATGAGATGAGAGGGAACAATCTTATCAGAGAAAGAAATGTGGAAGCCAGTTCCCAGAAATTATCACCAAATGCCTGCATCTGTCCTCCAGTACTTGAGGATGTCTTCTTGTTGAACAGCAAAATTTATTTTTTATGCACTGAACTTGAGTCTGTGTCTGTGACAGATGTGATAGAAAGACTGCAGAAAAAAATTTTCAACCCAGCACTTCTCATCCAAGCATGAGCAATTTGCAAAAGCTCATCTGATTTTACTTTTAAAAACATTTTATTAATTGAATTAATTGTATGTATTAATGAAGTTCAGTGTGATATTTTAAAAATGAAAGAAGCACACAGTGGTGTGCACAGCTTTCGCTCAAAGAAAATTTGCTTAGTTTCTTTGTTCTCTGTACTGGTAATCAAACTTAGGATCTTGTTCTTGTGCCTCTACACTTCAGGATAAGTTCTATTTTCTCTCAGTACTTGAAAATACTGCACCATAGTAATTTATTTTTCTTATTGTCTTTTAAATATAACTCTAGAAGATTCTATAACTGAGTCACTATGTACAGATCTCTGATTAATTTACCAAGAAACAAGACAGTTAAATAGTAAATATTGCATTTAATTATATCAAAAGAATATAGTTTCCATTAATATGTATATATTAAAATCATTTGCTACTTAGAGCTTTATGTAAGCCCTTTTGGTTAAGTGTGTATTAAATCACATTATAAAGTACATGTGGTTCCAGAGAAATATATAAATAAATGAATGTTAGAATAAAATAGAGCTCTGAATGATTTTATAAACTCATATTTTTTTCCAAATCCATCAATAACATATTCTAAATTATTTGTTTACTACATAATAAATTAAATCAATCTAGGGAATAATTTACAGCCTGCCATAGCATAGGGACTTAGAATAATACATGACCTCATGATTCTTAATTGAAATAGAATTTGTGCAAAATTAACTAATATATGGTCATTGATTTTTATATCCATATTCTACTGGATAATGATAATCCATATTAAAACATTTTAATCATAGTTTCAGGCTAAAATATATCATTTTATTCTAATAAATTTCATTCCAATAATATTCATGAGTTAATTATTAATCCTTATTCTAAATCTAGTTATTCAGGTCATTTATAATTATATTTTATTAAATTTGACTGAATGTTAGCTCTTACAACACAGCAATAAAAATACAAAGGCATTAGTTATAATTATAGAAATCATTAAAATTGTATTCATTAAGTTGTGTAGGAAAAGTGAATCAAACCTCAACATATATTAATTTATTTGACAACGTCTTTGTACAAGGATTTATTTGCAAATTTGGATTTACAGACCATATGAAATAATTTCCAAAAAGTAATAGGCCAAACATCATGATTTCTGAGGGAAATTAAAACATAAGAAACCAAAGCAAGGGATACATCATCTCAAGGAAGTTGTGAAATTAATTCTGTCCTTCAGGGTCTCTATTAAAATAATAATATGTGTGCCACATAATGTTGTGATGCTTTTAACAAGGGCCTTTAGGACATGAAAGGCATTTATAGAAGCATTAGATTCTCTTTCATGATAAAAAAATTATTGGACCCATTTAGGCAAAGTAAATCTGTGCATACTTAAAAAAGAACATATTTTAACCTGATTCAGAACACTAAGATTGTGTATTCTGTTTGTGTTTTAAAATTTTTCATGATTGCCATTGCAATGATAGAAAAATGCACAGGAAGCATAGAAAATCAGAAGATATTCCAAACACTTAACACAGATTTAGACATGATTTTGAACGTTCTAAAATGTTTAGTTGTTCTTTTGTGTTTGGCTTTGTTTTGTTTTATTTTGTTTCATTAATATTTCAGATTTTAAGAGCCAGAGACAGAGTCAGTGTTACACCTTCCATAAAATAGCAATTATACTAATATGTTAAACTTTCAATTAGGCCCTGAGATAATGCTAATTTTCCCTCTCTGTAAATAATATATATTACCAAAGTATTTTTAATTTTGTTTTAAATTTTGGTACCAGGAATTGAACTCAAGACCTTGTGCTTGCCACACAGGCACTGTGCCTCTGGGCCATTCCACAGCTGTATTCCTAAAATATTATCACTAAATTTTAAATGTTACTACATATATACATATATGAAAATAAAGTGTGGTAGCATGCAAAAAAAGCCAAGAACCACAACTTTTATTCTTTTGCTTGTTAGAAATGTTTTCTTGCAACATAAAATTTTATGGATTCATAGGAAATAAAAGCAACAATTTCCAATAAAATGATGATGAACAATTTCATAAAAACCTACTTACTAAAAGTATAAATGTTATTACTTAAGAAATTGTTTAAAAAATGAATTTTCAAAATTATTGCAAATGTGGTCTTGAAGAAAAATTATTTGCATAAAACTGCAAATAGAAGATATGTGCAATTTTCATATACATAAAGAGAATTTAGCATATTTAGAGTGGAGGCCCAATTTTATCATATTAAATATGAAATGAGATATAGGAAAACACTCTGACATAAGAATTGTTTTCTTTCCAAATAAATTATGTTAAGCATAGCTTTATAATTTTTATGTATGTTGAGTGAGATAAGCAAATTCTTACTTTTCTGTACCTGTTAGGACTATGTGGCCAATGTTCTTCAAACTTGATGTGTTTATTGCTCTAGTGGTACTCATTTTAGATATGAATATAGTGAAAAGCCACTGAGGCATGTGAAGGATAAGAACAGGCAAATTAACATAAGAGCATTACTATGAAATTCAGGCATACTATATATATTTTTTTAAATATATATATATATATATATATTTTTTTTTTTTCAGAACCAGGGATTGCGCGCAGGCCCTAGCGCTTGCCAGGGAAGCACTTATTCCACTGAGCCATCTCCCCAGCCCCCCATACTATATATCTTTTTCTTTTTTAATTTTTTAATTTTATTTTATTTCTTTTTCATACTATATATCTTGATAAGCAATGTCATGTTCCTTTACAATGCTTTGCCAGAGAAGAAAAAAATTACATAAATATGACAACTTTTAAAAATATAGATTACTTAAATTAAGTCACTTCTCTTGACAACTGAATTTTAATGAATTTCATGAGACTTTTGGAAAGAATGTTAGTAAAGAGGGCTAATATAATAATCTCTAGTACATTTCAGATGAATAAAGGCTAGCAATTCCTGAATTAGAATTCTAGCATATCCTTGATTCTTTATCTAATGTAGACATGTTAAATGTTCACTAAAGGATTATTAAGAAATTTTTATGTGCTTAATAATATTAACTAAATTTCCTGTAACAGCTAAAAAAGTATATACAAACTATATGCTTCCATTGATTTATACCTTATGTTAAAACTAAAAAAGCTTTAATTCATACTTTATAATTTGCTCAATTGGGGCTCACATCATGTAATTTACTTGTCCAAAGCAATACTAGCATACAGAAAATTTTGCAATTTTCATATTGGAAATCAAGGCAGAGATATTAAATATGATTTTTTTTCTCAGACCCTTTTTTTTCCTGCACATTTGTCATTAGACACCTATCTTTTACCTCACTATGGTCCAGAAAACAGAAGAATTTTATAAATGACCCATTCACTTAAAATAAATACTTTAATATCCCTTGGTAATTTCCAGCCATAATTTAAATTATTCTGAAATTTGGAAACAGTTGTCCTAATTATATGAGGTCTTTTTAAGACTCACAGAAACATACATCCTAAACATTGTCAGATTATTTCTCCTCTGCCCATTACTGTATGTAAGGTCTTTCCTAATAGGCAGGATTTTCTGGCCACTTATTTTTTAGCTATGGAAAGTTTTGAGCACTTATTTTTTAAACTAATTTAGAATACCACAGGTATTCCTAACCTAATTCTTATTTATGAACAAACATACATCACACATTTCATTTACTTATTCACTTGTGACACTCAGACTGTTTAATCCATACTTAGACCTCAGCTTGTAGTTCACGATACAGATACACATAGAAAAGAAAAGACCTTCATTTTCATTGAATTTATTCCTGATGAGTGGAGTGGAAAGAAAAACCATAGAAGATTTACTGTATTTACTGTGAAACTAAAACAGGGAAGTAATTTTAAACAATGAAATGAGGGCCAAGTTCAGAGGAATGAAAGGGAACACCCTGGGTGGATGCTTGCTAGGGAAATGGTCCACGAAAGTGGGAAGACATGGAGAAGCTGAGGCCCTGCACCACCTGGGCATGGGGATTGAGGCAAAGGTGGCCAGGTATGGCTAGAGCTCAGGAAAACAAGTCCTGCAATGGTTAGAGCTGTGGTGACAGATTTCAGCAGTGGAGATGAGGGGAAGGATGGCCGTTGAGGTCCTTTGCTTCTTATTCAGAGAGCGATAAAAGATATTGATTTTAAGCGGAGGGCTAAGGTTTGTTTTTTTTTTTCTTTTTCTCGCAATGTTAAAGAAAATCACATGAGGTGATCGGAGGAAAAATACACAATAGGAGGACAAGAGATGAGAAACCTAGTAGAAAGCCTCTCAACAGTCCCAGTGAGTGATAATGGTGGTTTGAATGTGCATAGCAGATGCATAGTTGGCAGTCATGTTTGTCCTACCTATACATTTGAAAATAAAGCCAGTTGGGGTTGCTGATAGAATGTGCAATTTAATACTGCAGATAGGCTTTAGGGAAAAGCAATTGAGAAAAGATGTAATTCTTTCAAATCATTCCTTCTTAGTAGTATCTGAGATAAATAAAAAGGACTTGGTTTCATGTCATCTTGTTTTGTTGTTGCTATTATCTATTTGATTTCACAATATCTGAAAGTAAAAAGGCAAATGCAAAATAAAAATGCGTAAATTGTGCAAAGTGAAGAACAGGTCAAGTGGAACTATAGCAAATAAGATGAGTCTTCCAGAATGTTTACCAAGTGTTCTGTGTAGAAGCAAAATAGAATTCCCACTGATTTACTTTGGCATTTTCTGCTGATCGTGCTGGTTGTTTGAAATTGAAAGCACAGGCAGAGACAGTTGGCATACGTAGGGTAAGTGGAAGTGCATATAAGCAGTGACATAATTGTATCGCAACATGAAAACCCCAGGCAAGAATTCAAAATAGAGTGTCTCTCCTACTAGTAATACTTTTCAATGTAAGTTCTGAAACCTGACCTCATCACTGTATATTAACTTCACCTTTTTTGTCTTGTTAGTGCTTGTTTCTCATCTATTTTTTTGTCAATGAACATTTTCATGTCCAACACCAGTATTCATGATTAAAAACATTCAAAGCTTCAATGTTCAGTTTCTAATGATCACTTAGGACTCGTGATTAGCAAAGTTTCACTCATTTCCTTTTAGGGGATACCTCATCGTGAATCCTAAGAATCAATTTTTGGCTACTATGCAACAAATATTAATTAAAATTGTCAATCATTTAAAATTTTTCTCTAGTGTTATTTTAAAATTTATATATCTAGCTACAGAAGGTGAGCATGTAGTGGTCAAGTAACTTTCTCTATCTGAGCTTTTTAAAATAATAGTAAGTAATGAATTATATTGCCTAAGTCATGTAAAAGCAATTACCTGTGCCAGCTTTGGGGATGTGAAATAAATTAAAAACTGAAAAAAAATCTCTTTGTAGAAATTACACCTATAAAGACTGAAATAGTAAATTACAAGGAAGGGAACATTTCTGTCTTCTTTTATTTATCTCAGTGCTTTTGAGACTCATCTATATTATTGCAAGTATTAGGAAGGTCCCCTTTCATTAATGGGATATATTCCACTTGATGGAGAAGAACTTAATACTCTAACCTTAATATTATGAAAACATTGTTGATTGTCAATAAGCCATGCTTTGAGGCAATAAAAAACAAAGGGAGAAATACAATACCTTCCAAAGTTTACAAGAACAGTTTTAAGTTTCCGTTTTTGTACTTTCACTCAAATATGCCTGAAGGAAACAGTGGACAAATCATGTGTTAAATAGTATTAAATGAAGTGAAAGCATTCACATTTATTGTGATATAAGATTTATTAGAAAATTCAATGCTTGAAATCTCATGATATCTACTCCTTTATTTTACTTGTCCAATTTATCATTGCAATCTACTTCTTTGATACATTATACTATTTTATTCATTCTTCTTAGGACCTGACAAATGTAGTAAAGAATACTTCCCCATTCGGGAGTAAGCCATTGTCTACTTTCTAGGTTGAGATTGCTGAACTTTCATTTCTTAAGGATTTAGCAGAAGGAACAGGAAATAATATATTCATGAAGCCACATTAATTTTAGCTTTTTCCATCTGTTAGTATTTATTAATTTAGTAAACAAAAAAGTTGGGAAATAACCCTATCCAACCATTTTTGTCCCTTTTAACACAGTGATAATGATTTGAATAATTCCTGTGACACAAAAGTTATATCATAATATCTATATTCCATAATTTTCAGTTCACTCTTAGTACTGACTGAGTTGGCCGTTTTGTCAGATAACAGTTACTTTTTTCCTAATCCCCATCTCTATCAGTGACTATTACTTTTCTCTTCTTTCTGGGGAAAAATACTTGACACCCAAAAACTAAAAGAAGGAAAGGTTTATTTGACTCACACTCTGTACAGATTTTAGCTAAAAGTTGACTGCTCCAAGGCAGGGTAGCATGGCAGAAGGGTGCGACAGGGGAAAAACACTTCACAGTGACCAGAAGGCAGCAAAGCTATGAAGTAGCAAAGAACCAGCAAGCAAAAAACAGTGACTCATTCTACCCCTTATATCTTATCCAGGCTACACATTCTTAGGGAAGATAATACCCAAACCCAGGTGAAAGCATGCTTAATTCTAGCACCACACTGTGAATCAATCCCAGCGCCTACCCTTGATATCACAAGTGAATATCACACACTCTAGGTCCTGCCACATCTGAAAATTCCCACCCATGACAATGAGCCTTTAGGGAGACACCTAGACATAAGCGACAACAATCAGTTAATTATCAGTTACCTCTGTTATACAAAGATTTTATCAATGTAATTATACTTTTTCCTCCCTAGGTTGATTTAAAATCTTTAATGCCAAGCATAGAAGTATTATGATTTATTTTTCCAGCATCATTAAGGTATAGTTGATGAATAAGACATACATTCAAGTTGTACAATGTAATACTATGCTAATGATTACCACAGGCAAATTCATTAGCACACCCATCACGACTCGTAATTGCTAGTGGAACTATGTACATGAGGAGGGGAATATTTAAAATAATTCTCTACTCAAATTTCTATTAAATGATAGTGTCATTAACTGTAGAGAGAATGATGTACAGGATAACTCCAGAATTTTCTGATCTCATCATTAAATTTTGTACCAAATTGATCACATCTCACCGTTCTCTTATCCGCTATCTCTTATAAATATCATTCCACTGCCTGAAATTACAAGTTCAAATTTTTTAGAAACCATGTGTTCCTGAAGTCATTTTATACTGTTGTATTTTGTAAGTATAATCTCATTTAGGTTTCATCAGAGATGACAGAATTTTCTTTTCATCATAGCTGAATAGTTTATATATATATATATATATATATATATATATATCATATGTTATATGTATTTGTGCATGCACATATATTAAAAATAATTTTAAGACTACTAAATTTATGAAAAAGTAACTGTTTCTTAAACAATGTGATTTATAATATTTTGTAGGACAAATAATAAAATTTAAAAACTCTTGAAAAGGATTAAGAGAAAAATAGTTTTTAGTCAAAAAAGCTTTATTTACTTATATTTATCTTATCTGCTGCCTTCCATTTATATCACTCTATTTATTTATTTAACTTTGTCTTATCTGTTGCTCTCCATTTATATGACTTCTTAAGAACTCTTTCAAGCTTGGTGTGGTGGCACACGCCTGTAATCCCAGCGCTCAGGGGGCTGAGGCAGGAGGAACACTGTGAGTCCTATGATAGCCTGAACTACACAGTGAATTCAAGGCTAGAGTAGAATACATAGCAAGACTCTGTCTCAAAAAATCAAAAACTAAAGCCAAACAAGAAAAAAAGAGAATGTCTTTCGTAGAAGGGAGGTGAAGGTGTGTCTTCACCTTCAGGGAAAGTGAGTTGTGGTTGATCAGCAATTTTCCCAAAGAATTCAGTAAGGACACAGTGAGACACAAACACCCTTCATGCTGTATTCCTCATCAGAGGAGATTAAGTGAATTATAGTATCTGCTGCTGATTTTCTTCTAAGGTCTTCTGATTTATTTGGCCGATAATAAGCAATGCAGTCTTCTATGCATCTCTGCATAGTATTTCCACTATATGTACCTCAAGTATGCTGCTAAATAGATTTGCTATTTCACCTTGCATATTCTTTTCATAGATTATATATCCTTAAATTCTTCAATATTTCCCAATAATAACATTTATATTTTTTCCTTGGAAAACAAAGAAGTCTGACAAAGAGTCTCAGGAACACGTAGAGCTCAGTTTCAAGGAGGCCAGATGGAGCCAGCTTTCCACTGCGCAAGAGCGGAGAACAGGGAAATGATTGAAAAAAAATTAAAAAGCATTTCTACAACTCTAACTATCATACCAGTATGCCATCATATCTTTTGTAGTTTATCCATGAAAAACAGTTTGTCCATCAGTACAGCTTGTGTTTTTTTAGAATAATTGAAAAGAAAATTTTAAAACCTGTATGCAGGAGGTACGCAGATTTTATACCTCACTTGCCTCTTCATTTTAAGAACTTATGCTTGTTTTGTAGAATAAGTAAAGCAAGCTGCATGGGTGATGTATGAAATTTCTACCTTGTGTTCAAAGTAAACTATAGTTATGTAACTGCTGCTCTGCTATCCTCATTCCTACCGTTTTCACAACTGAAACAGAAAACCAAAGTATAACAGTAGAGGAACACATAAAGATACATATGATACATATGATTCTGAAATTCCTTTTTTGCCTTTAATAGAACTATGAAGATAAGATTGTCATACTTTTCAAAAAAATGTACCTTGCCATGTGGTACATCTCCTATAATCCCAGAACTTTGGCAAGTTTTGGCAGGAAGATCACATGCTGAAGCCCAATACAGAGAGCTTAACAAATTAGTGAGAAACTATCTTCAAAAAATGGAGATGCAGTTTATTTAGAAGGCTGTAGAGTCTATCTCTAGTGATACCAAAGAAAAAATAAAAACAGGTAATAAAATTGTAACTATATTTAATTTTCACGACATTGATGAGAAGATAGTTCAAATGAGGAATGATAACACAGTTCATATAAAAACAAGAGGGGAGGAGGAGATGGAGGAGAAAACAGAGAGGAACACCAGACACCCCAGCTTGGCTTTACTTTTATCCTCAGAATTTCAAGAGCTGCCATAGAGGCCTGGGGGAGGAAAAAAAAGAAGCCGTTTTATTTAATATTGGCTCAGTGGATTCCTGTCATTTGTATCCTAAACAAGAAGATGTCATAAAAGTGGAAAATTGCAGAGAAAATTAGAGTAAATGATCAACAATTTGCCTTGTTTTTCAAGCTTCATAGGCATTTCCATGGAAAGATATTTTGTTGGTATTTCTATTATCTACTAAGTTCATTTATTTAAACCAGTTATTCTGACAATGAAATGAAAATATATTAGGGTTTACATATTCCTAACTCAAAGACATAGACATCAATATGTCTCTTCTTAAAAATTTATTGCATATGATAAATTGACAAAACAGAGAGGGTAGAATACTCTGAACTGTGAAAATTAAGTCAAGAAGCATACCTATTATTTGAGTAAAATTTTTTAGAGAGGGATCTCAAACTGAATTTAAGAGAAGAAATTGTGAAGCTCTGGGAATGCACTAGGGTTAAAGTGAAAACCTAAATATACACAGGTACAGTTCAGAAGGTATAGGTCAGCAGGTAAAAAGAAGAACTATATCTATCATAGGACTTGACATAGAAACAGAAGTGATTCCAAATTTTTAAAGAAAGAAGTGTATCAGGTGGCACTCTAAAACACTGAGTCTTACCAAGGTAGATAGGTAATAAACTAGTCCAATACTGTGATGTCCCTTCACATTAGAAAAGCCTTTGAGCTGAAAAACGAGAGTGAAAAAGAAGGACCATAGCCACAGCTTCTACTCAGTTGTCAGGGATAATTGAACTGTGGCCACAGTGTTATAAGCTTGGCCCAGCCAACATAATCCTTAAGGGACCAGAACCTTTTAGTCCTAAGAGAATATACAAACATTTCTTACTCCTGAAGCACTGCTTTTTAATTATCTTTGACACTTAGTATATGTCCAATATGCAGTTCTCATCAAATAGGACCTTTAAGAGAACTTCCACTGTGTGATAATTTAATGAAAGTGGGTGAGAGCCTCCTTTACTGCAGTCTTATTTGGCATTCCTTATTATGCTCTGTTGTATGAAAAGACCTGTTTCATATACCCCGTAAGTCATCTGGCTATATAGCACAGCGGTATGTTAGGATGATGGTTCAAGAGGACTATTTTATGTACAAAATAATTTGATATCCAAAGAGAAACATTTAGAAGAAATTACTGTCTGATCATATTAACAGTGTTGCATCATGTGGAAACATTTCAAAAGAGTAGGTAGAGATTTAGGCGGTCACACTATATGACACCCAACTTTATATGTATAATGGAAGAAATAAGGTAGATATCAATTGCATTATTTCCAAGTTCATGGAACCAAACTGATATATTCATAACTGCTGCTGCTCAGCATCCAATAAAAGCAGCTATAACTTTGACTCTTGTGCTGCTATGCATTTTTCATTCACTACCGCAGGAGTTTCCATTGCTACTCTGACATGAGATTTTCTTAGAAAAAAGTGACAGACTACACATGGAGCCAACCTGATCAGTACAATGAGGGTTGGGATTTGGAAGCGGCTACTTCCATGAAGAAGTCTACATCATCTGGCTTATTTAAAAGGCAGTGTGAAGTGCAAGTGTTCTCAGATGCCATGGAACAATAAAAATAAAGGGAGGGTTCATTATTAATCTCCAGTATATTCATCAGAGGTACAGTATAAATCTCTTTTTAAAAAATGTTATTGAGAAACAAAGAGCAATAAGGCAATTTCAAAACTGATTAATAGGAGAGTTTCAATAATTAATACATTGTACATTGTTATCTTCTTAGTAGTTATCTATAGTACAATATGCAGACAGGATATCCTGTCCTAACACTATAAGTACAAATGTTTCTTCTCATTGAATTAAGCAAAAGTAGTTGTATATCTATCCTAACTATTCCTTACATAAAGATACAAAATGGTCCTTCCTTTATATCCCCTTTTTTGGTTTAGTCCTGTCAGAAATGGGTATTCCATTGGCATCTAAGTACTATCCTATAGGTTTGTGAATTCAGCAAAACAACCCAAAACAGTCTAGCATTCCGCAATAGTAGTGGGTTATCTGCAGAAGTTGTTGACTTGAGCCTTTCACAGCTCAGCATATTAATATGGCTTTACTTTATACACCTCACTTTTATACTTTTCTGCTGGATGGTTAAGACCAAGGTAAAGCAAGACCTATATAACAGGAAATGTAACATTTGTATCTGATAACATCAGTCAATTACCCTTAGGATTTATCCTGTAACCCCGTACCCCAGTGTGCAGATCCTTTGTCAGTGTCAGCCATGTGAATGAGTCACGGTCATTGTTTGACCAATTTGCTCTCTGTGAAAGCCTGAGAGAATGTTTTCTCT
>NDGM011015517.1:0-10593 GCA_002564305.1 Octomys mimax | reverse complement strand
TTCAAACTCTCACTTATTAGTGTACCACTCAATCTTAAAAAGAAAAATGAAAAAGCAAAAGCAGCTCCAAAGATAGTCTTGTACCATTCTTTAAAAAAGGAAACTGTTCTTTCTAACTTTATACCCACCCCACACCCTAATTCAAAACACATCATTTAATTGTCTTAGTCACGGACATTTTCAAGGTGAGATTTTATATTTCATTCCCATAGCTTGTGGCTAACAGACAACCCATGCTTTCCTTTATTGAAAGAGTTTGGTCCAGCTGATGTTGGCGTATCCCTTCCAATATTCTTCATCCTCATCTTTGCTGCTGGAGGCATTTCCTCTGGTTCACTGTCTTCATCTTCATTAAAAGCTGCTGCTACTGAAAGGGCTTTTGGAGCAAGAGTTGGAACAGTTTGGTAAGGCTTACTTGATCCAAGTTGGATGGACATAGCTGATGCTTTCTTTGTTGTCTGACTACCTATGGCAGATCCAAACTTGGAGATCTTCCTAGGCTTTGTTGGGAGGGCTGCAGCTTCTTCTTCAGCTGATCGCTTCTCAGCGCTGCGACTGGAACTTTCTCCTCCATTACTGGAAGAAACAGTCTTAGTTTTTACAGGGTCTTTTGCTTGTTCTTCAGGTCCTCCAGCGGCTCCAGTTCACTTTGACTTCTCAGGCTTCTCTTCTCCCGCCTTTCAGGCAATCATTTTCCCAGCCGCGGCCTCCCCTGCAGCCATGCCAAGAACATCACCATAAACTCCTATATGTTTGTATACGTTGTATTATCATTATTTCTCTGGTAAGTACTAACCAATACAGTGTATACTAACACACAAAAGCCTCTGAGAAATCCTGCAGAAATAAAACCTTTTTAATTTTATTTAATCCAACTTTCCATAAATGCAGTTGCATATGAAGTCTATTTTTCAAAGGAACCTCTAAGTTCAAGGTTTTGTAAAAATGGAACATTGTTTAGCAAAATAGCAATGACTAATTTTACATAGAAAAGTTAAGTTTGCACAATTGGAGTGATATAATGCAGCTAGTAATTAACAAGGTGGGAGATCAAATTCTGGTTTAATTCAAAATCCTACACTTTCTACCATTCCATACAGGCTCACAAGGATACGTTTTCTAACCTGAGATCAAAATTGACAATTAAAAAAGAAGAATTGAATTTGTAGGTTGTCTCTCACATTATAAAGTTACCCACCTTTATTACTTACATGAGTGAGATGTCTGTTGTTCACAAGGAAGCATCAAACATATGAACAATATTTAAATTTAAAAATTTAGTACAGGGCCAGCCAGATATCTCCGTGGAGTAAACACCTGCTTCAGCAGGCTCAGTGACTAGGGTTCAATCCCCAGTGTGCAGTGCTGGCCCCAACCCCAGGGCTCACTGAGATGGCAAATGAGACTAAGTGTGGTGGCACGCACCTGTAATCCCAGCACTTGGGAGGCTGAAAACAGGAGGATCACTATGAGTCTGATCTGTGTAGTAAGACCCTGTAGACCTGTACTACATACATACATAAAAATTAGTACAGTAAAACACACATTGCCATTGTCCTCCTTCAAAATGTGCCCTTTTCTATGAACACACTTATCCTATTGCTCATGCTACTCTCTGAAGCAGTGATAGAAATTTTCTCTGAATGTCTTCATGTGGTATGCTTAAAAATACAGTCAGTGGTGGACCGTGTGCCATCCAAGGGAAAGAAGGTTCATAAAGACATGGCACTTTGTCCTCATCTACCGTATTTGCCAGATCTGGCACTGTGCAACTTCGGTTCTTCCCCCAAATCAAAATGACCATGCAAATGTAAATATTTTGATTCAGTTCAAGACATCAAGGCAGCCAGAACAACACAATCAAAGCCACTCATGAAAAAAGACTTCCAGAATTGCTTCAGAAAGTGGCAAATATGATGATATAATTATGCTTGAAGCAAGAAGGAATATGTTGAGGTGGATTAGTAGCAATCTGTTTCTTGTTGCATAAAGTTTTAAAAATTAGAACATTAGCTGTATTTTTGTTTTGTACCTAGTAGTTTTTACATTACAAGGCAATGTGCACCAGAAGAAAAAAGTAGAGCAATGTGTGAACAATGAATAGTGTGATGTGGGAGATGTATAGCTCAAGAGCCCATGGAAGGACGCCTTGAGAAAATAATATTTAAGCAAGGAATAAAAGAAGATAAGGGAGTAAGTCATGCCAATTTGAGAAGGAAGAGATATTATGTGGAGAAGATGACCACATAAAATTCTTTTGGTAGTTTTTCCTGGTGTATTCAAGATCAAGCAAGAAAGCTGATGTGTTTGGAGGCAGCTTAATGAGTTTAGTTTAGGATATGTCAAGTTTGAGATGCGTTTTAGACCCCTAAGTAGAAACATCAATAATTAGGTGGGTCAATGAACTCTGTTCTTGGGAGTGAGAGCTGGGTTGGAGATTCAGAAGTGGTCAGCATTTTCATGATGTTTAAAGCCACAAGATTGTGCTCCTCCAGGAATTAGAATAGAACCAAAGCTTTAGCTGGGGAAGAGGGTTCAATGTAAAATATGGGAAAACAGGACCCATCAGAAAGAGACCAATGATATCGAAACAAAGTGAAGCTACCAAATGAAGGACAAGAGACAGAGAGCAGCTTTGTCAATTGCTGTTTGTGTTGAACAAAATTGGAACTGAAGATTAGTTGGCAATTTTGGCATTGTAGTCACAGGTTATAATGGCATAAATAGTTTCATTAGAGTGGTGGGGGTCTAGTGAAAGCCTGATCCATTTATTCATGTAATAAAAGCTTAGTGCTATCAGTACTTAAAACCTATATCTAAATGTCCTCTCCAATAATTTCAGAGTGAAGTTACTTTTACTTTTGGATCTATACTATGAAATGAATGCCAAATTGGTGTGTGGAAGATGTACAAAGTTATTCTAAAGGTTTTTTTTTTTAAGGATGGCTTCCTTGTCAACAAAATTTGAAAATAAATCAACAAAGGGCCTGCCAGATAGCTCAGTGGATTAAAACACATGATTAGGCAGACATAGGGACTGGGATTCAATCCCTGGTGTACCATGCAGGCACTCTGAGATACTGAGACTGGGCATGGTGGCACTTGTCTGTAATCCCAGGGCTTGGGAGGCTAAAAAGAGGAGGATCACTATGAGTCTAATCTATGTAGTAAGACCCTGTAGACCCTGTACTACATACATTTTTTAGAACAATAGTAATAATAAAATACATTGACAAGATATATTAATGCATCTAACATAAGACTAAGTCCACTAAGATGACAATAAATTCTCAAAAGAACAGAGGAAGGGACATCTTAAGTTAATACTGATTTTTTTCATGTATACAGGAAGTTTTAGCACTGAGTATCCCTATACCTGTACAGGGAGTTTTCATGTAGATCAACAAACTGACCTCATGAGTGTGTATTATATAACAGTCTTTGACCAGTGAGGCCACACTCATTTGGTATGTTAACTATCCCAGGTTTCTGAGTCTCCAAGCTGAGGCCTGGGGTAGATACATCACCTCCTAGTTCTCCCCTTGGGGACCCTCTCAGACCACTGCCTTCTGAACTCCCTCTCTGCACTGCCATGTGAATTGCTGTATCAAAACCTTTTTATGTGCAGAATTTTTCTATGAATCTAAATCTCATAGAGAAGTAAAAGAACATTTCTGGGCATAAGTGCTCATGGGCTCACTGGGACAATGATATGTGACAGGTAATAGCAAGAGAGAACATCAAAACAAAAATGGAAAAAGAGAACATAACCAAGAGCCAAGTAAGAGCTTTCTTCCAGCTCCTGTCCCTTGCCCCCAACCCTTATCTTTGGTAGCTGCTGTAGCCAAGAGTTTGAGTCCTTTGGCTTTGAGCAGAATGAATATCACTTTCCAGACCTCACAGATTCATGTGATACAGTTTAAAGCCTTAGTCACTTTTGAAGCAGAAAAGGCTGGCTTTGAATCTTTTCTCCCCCACTTAACTGCTCTATGATTTGAAAAAATCAGCTCAACCCTTCCTACCATAGTTCTTGCTCCTGTTAAACCAAGGTGAATCAGTTTTATTGTGTGGTTATGGTTGAAGATTACTAAAGAAATACAGAAAAGCCTAGGGAGACAGAAAGTGAAAGATAAAAGCATAACTCCTATTCCTGGTGCACAGTTGTATGCTTCTGTCTAAGCCAACAAGTCACAGCCCACAGGCTTGAGGAGTTTGCTGTAATTTCAAGTTGAAACTGGAGCAATTCCCTCAGCCTTGCCCAAGCTATTTGCCATTCTATAAGATGTATGTTTTCAATCTGTGATAGATAACTTGATCGTGTCCACTTGACCGGATTGGGGGCTGCCCTGGGGATTGGTACAGCATGCTTCTGGGTGTGCTTGCTTGGTCATGGAGGTGAGGCCTTGGGGACAACATCTGGTCCCTATCCCCCCTCGGTGGCTCTCTTCCCACTCTACTTCCCAGCTGCCTTGTGCTAGGAAAGTTTATTCCCCAGGCCATTCCACCATGATGTTTCTACCTTGGAGCCAGTTAGTAGACCATGGACTGAAAACATGAGCCAAATTACACTTCTCCTCCTTGAATTATGGGTGCTGGATATTGTGTCCCATAATGGAAAACTCAGAACAAAAATCCATTAGGCTCTTGTATTAAATGAAACAGTCAAGAAGTTGTATTGCATTGGGTGCACAGTCAGGTACAACTCAAAATTGCCTTGTCACAGCCTACTGCCTGTCTTCACGGCACTAAGCTCCCCTAATGAGCTCTACTGGAAAACTGCTAAGGGCTAAAAGACTTGATTCTGTTCTTCTCTATAGAGTCAGTCTTTTGACAATAATTTTAATTAAATCCCTGTTTATAGCTCTGGTGAATTACAATTATAGGGTCTTTGTACCATTTTGTAAAATGGTTGCAGGAAACCTAGCATACCGTTCTTGGGGTGTGTGGAATTTTTTTAAGACATTCATATCTGTTATTCCCTTTAAACTTCACCATACCCCTGGACAGTGAACACTGTCCTCTAGGAGGTTGCGACCCAAGTGCAGTTTATATGGCAGGCTGTGCAGAGTCAGACAACAGGCTCTGTTCAGAGGAACCCACTAGACTTCATCCAGCCTCCATGCTCCAGGCCTAAATAACCTGATCTTGAGGCTATTTACCTGCGTTTCAATTCTTTCACTACTCTGCAGTTCTCCAAGGTTTGTATTGGGTCCTTCACCAACTAAAACAGCGGTGACAAACCTGTGGGACATGTGCACAGTGGGCTGCTGGTATCGTTGAAAGCTCTAAAGGTTCACCATCTCTACCTTCCAGTAACTCAAATGGCCTCTCCAGTAACCATGAATGTCATCAAGCAAGACACCAGCCTCTGATGGGGTCTTCGTTAAGCCAACTGTGAAGGCTAGTGCTTCAATTCGGGGAGCATGAGCTGAATGAAAAATGATGTAGCTTTGAGCTCGAGGAAGGCAGAAGAGAGTCCCTCCTGGTATGCAATTTCTGATTAGTAAGCCCAGATGACAGGATGAGGACTGGGTTCTGTACATAGAAATCAGATGCCACTGTGAGGGACAGTGAAAATAAAGAACATAGGAGAGACAGCTTCAAGCTGTAGCAGTTTCAGTGAAAGGGATTTAAAGAAAGCATGCTTACAGTTTTAGACATTTTCTAAGTAGAAGGCAAAGATAGCAACAGTTTGACCTTTTTCTTTTCAGAGAAAAGCTGCCTAAAATATGCTTCAAAGAAACTCCTCCAATCTCTGTGTAAATAAAAATAAATAAAAGCAAATAAACAACAACAAAAGATTCAGGGGTACAAATGATGGATATGAGGTTTGATTAGCAACTGGACTTGGAAAAATCTCCTGCTTTTATAAAGCATATTCTTGCTCTCCCACAAGAAAAGTAAGATTACATATTCAGAAGGTCTCGTGTGCTTGACATCCTGCACAAGCGTTAACTGCTTTGTTTTGCTTTGCTGTTTCCTAATTCTCTTCCAGATGAGGAAAGGGGGGCAGAGAAAAGTCACCTGCTCTGGGTCTTACCTTGATCAAGGGAGGCACTAGAGGACTAGGTTTGACAGGAGAGGCCATGGTCATCGGGACCTTGGGTCTGGGACCTCTGTCTGCTTGTACCCTCATTCATTCATCCCAATACTACAGCACAGGAAATTGACTTACAGACAGCTCAGCTGACTTGGCCAAATCACCACAGCTAGTAAGAATAGCACTGTGAGGTAAAGATTAAAGAAAAAAACACATAAAAGGTCAATAGCCAGGTCCTAAATGAAAGAAAACTCTGCTAGCACCATGCTTTAAGCTGAAAATATTCTTCCAACATCTCATATGTGCGGAGGTGAGGAGTTTGAAAGGTGACTGGATGGAGGAAACATACTCATGGATGGATTCATCTGTTGCTAAGTTGACAGCTGCATGTGCCCTCAGGAAGGGGAACCCTATTGGAGACTGGTCACTGGGGGTGTGGCTTGGAAGGATGTATGCTGGTCATGGCCCCGCCCTTCCCTCTTTGCTTCCTGACTGCCATGAGGCGAGCAGCTTTCTTCCACCAGGCCCTTCCACTGTGCTGTTTCTGCCTTGGAGTCAGCCAGTCATGGACTGAACCCACTGGAAACTGAGCTAAGTAAACCTCTCCCCCTTTAAACTGTGGGGGTCAGGGATATTATCCCAGGGACTGGATAGTGCTTCAGACACTGACCCTTAACCTCTGCAGCCACTGGCTTGGGACAATCAGGCCATGGGCAATGACCATCAGGTGCCTCAGAAGTTTCTATTTCAAAACTCAGCTTGAGTACACCACAGTTCTCCCCATTAAAAACAACATCAGATTCCCTGCTTCTAAATAACTCATCTTCTGCTTCTTTAGGCCAGGAGAGTACATTCAGAGCTGGCGTATGTAAAGCAATCGCCTTTCCTAACTCTATAAACTCTATCAAACACTGGAGGCAGGGGCTGATATCCTTGCTCTTTCTAGTCCTGGGAAATTTTCCATGTGTTCTCTTTTAGCAGGTTACTGAAATATTAATTACCCAGGTGAAATCAAGAAGTGAATTAGGGGCTATCAGAGACAGAAACTGCGTATTACTGTCTAAAAGGCTGCTTGAGTCAAGTTCAGTGGC
The DNA here is from genome assembly GCA_002564305.1 of Octomys mimax. NCBI lineage: Eukaryota > Metazoa > Chordata > Mammalia > Rodentia > Octodontidae > Octomys > Octomys mimax. The sequence goes on along the minus strand of NDGM011015517.1, from coordinate 3,462 downwards.
ATGTGCCTATAATTCTATCACTTGGGGAGAGTGAGACAGGAGTATAGCAAGATTGACCAGAGCCTGGACAACTTAGTGATTTAGTGAGACCCTGTCTCAAAATAAAAAGTCAAAAAAGCTGGAGATGTGTCTCAGTGCAGAGGTCTTGTGTTCATCCCTAGTACCACCAAAATGAGTGACTGAATTAGGGAGTAAATAAAGACTATTAAAGACAATGGAGAGAAAGACAGAAAATGCACCAAGAAGATGAGGTTACTAGTTTCAGGTGATGTTCCTCTTATAGAGAAAAAAAAAAGCCTAAGATCCATTGAAGGCATTGGAATTCAAATTTAGGGAATAAGAACATGTAAAGGAGGTGATGAATTCTCTGTTCCACATTGAGTTTACTTTTCTGTTCAGGAAACAGAAGCTTTGAAAATAGCCTGTGGAAACCTGTAAATTGGGAGAAAGGTAGGTAAGCAAATTATTTTAAATGAAAAGCTTAAACAGCCAAGTTAGTGATTAACTGTATTGTACACAGAAGATTATTTTACTCTTTTGACATATTCTAACTGGAGCATTGCATGGCTTTACAGCAAAAGCTATGGATCAGTAATTTACTTTCATTTGTATGAATAAATGATATTTTTCTTGTTCAAACTGTTGTACTTGATGAAATGTAAGGAAGCCTCTTATTGACCTCCTTTCTACCCTAACTTTGATGACAAAGAGATAAAAATTAAGAAACCATCTGGAGAGCTGAGGAGATAGCTTGGTGGTTTAAGTGCTGGCTGGCAAGCTCAAGTATCTGGGTTCTTTCCCAGATACCCCATGCCATGATGGCTTTAAAACCAGGCATGGCAGCACATGGCTGTAATCCCAGCACTGGGAAGGCTGAGACAGGTGGAACACTGAGTCTAAACTATGTAGTAAGACCCCGTATCAAATAAACAAACTTCCAGTGTTCTTATGGAAGGCAGCCCTTGGGGCACACAGGAAGCAACTCTCCACCTATGAACACTGGAAGGAGGAATGGTGAAGTTTGCTCTCTGCCCAAGTACAGCTCTTCTCCCTGACCATTCTGGCAGGGCTGCCTCTTATCTTGGGCTAAAAGTACCATAATTAGCCATCCTTAAGAAAGAACTTCTCTAATAGAAGCAAAGAAAATTGACCAGACAGTTGACAAGTTTCAGTGCTTCAAAAAAGGAACTTTATGTAAAGAATCAAAGAAAACGTCTTTCTACATGTCAGAGTAACAATGGAAAGATACAAATAACATATTTGAAATTTTTTTTCAGCCTCTTAACAAGATGTAAGAGAAAATTACACCTTTAAAATGCAATCAAAATGATGAGAACAAATGAGGAACATGGACAACTTGACTAGAGGATTTTTAAATTCATTGACTTGTTCAGATGATGATGGTTAATGGCTGTGTCCATTAGAAAAAAGACTTTGCAAAGGGGAGCTTGCACTGAAAGGACCAGTGCTGTCATCAGTAGTCTCACGGACAGCATTAATGTCCGTGAGCTCATCTAGGCACGGCTCACCACTGATGTTTTCTTGCTAAAGAAAGGCAAACTAGAGTCTAATTAAATATTCAAACCTGACCATGTGTGGAAAAGTTGGATGAGGACAGAAAGGACACATTAGTTGATACCACAGGTTTCCATTTTTAGTGCTTAGGTATAGGATATTTTATAAGATAAACAGCTAGTGGGGCCAGGGAAATGGCTCAGTAGAATAAGAGCTTCCCTGGCAAGCAAAGGGAAGCCAGGGAAGTTCAATCCTTGGTTCTACCAAAAAAAAAGATAAAGATAAACAGCTAGCATAACGCAAAATGTAAGACAGGAAGGGGTAGCCCTAGATTAGAAGGAATTTATGAATAGGAGTAACTAGACCCAGGGTAGGGGCAGTGGAGAGGGGGCCCTTGCCTGGTTCTACTAAATCAAAGTAGAGGTCATTTTTAGAAAAGTTCAGCTTTTGATCCACAAAGTTATATGTTGTGCAATATCAAGAAATTTTTGTTAATTTTATGGGCCTGGTGATAACAAAATATACATCTTATTTTCAACTTGCATACTTTGGTGTATGCAGTACACATACTGAAGTATGCATATTTAGTACATTTTAGACCTTTGTATCATAGTTCATACTTTGGGTGTGCCTGAGATATTTTAAAATATGACAAAAAGAAATAAAGGAAAAGGTACAACAAAGTGTTGCAATTTTTTGATTGTTGTTATATCCAGGTTCTGGTAAAATAGGCAAGTGTTATATTTTTCTTCTAATTTGTTCTTGAGGTTTGTGGAGAGGGGCTATCAATTCTAGACCCTGCCCAGATAGGTCTCCAGGAGAAGTGACTGCGAATGTTTATTTCCAGTATATCTTCGTCAAGATGCCTCTACATCCCAGTAGACATCCTAATGCCTACAACCACATCCTATCCACTACAACCATGTGCTCCCTCAGGATAACTTGTTTATACTGACAGATGTCATTGCAGATGTTGTAGTTCATTGGCTTGGAAGCCCCTGAGGAGATTTGTAAAGTATACTTCTGGGTGTGTCTATGTGGTTTGTGAAGGTGTGTCCTTGGGTGCTACACCTGGTTGCTGGTCCTTTCCTCTCTGGCACTGTCCCCTTGCTCTGCTTTCTAACACCCACAGACAGGCAGTTTTGCTCTTCCATCCTCTTCCAAGACAATATTACTACTTTAAGCCAGCTGAACATGGACTCAATCCCCTGAAACTGCAAGCCAAATTAAATCTCTCCCTTTTTAAACTTAAAGTATCAACTATTATGTCTCAGGAATGGAAAAGTGACTAATACAGTGGTTCTTCTTTGACCTGGGTCCAGTTTACCCCTATGAAGATTGGCACTGACAAAGGGGAAAGCTGTGAGGTTCAGGTGTGTTTATCAGGTGACACACTGTGGGGCCATTCAACAGAATTTATGAAATGACAGAAGCAGTGTGCTGCTTGTGGGATGGAGAGAAGAGGTTGACAGGTCATGTAGGGGAAAGGAATCTTCTGGAACATGGTGGGGAGGAAGAAAGAGTGCAAATGAGAGAGAGAGAGAGACAGACAGACAGACAGACAGACACAGACAGACAGACAGACAGACAGAGACAGAAAGATCCCTGAGGCTTGAAGCTTTTTTAGGAATCTTCAGTATGGCCTAGGTGGTTTCCTGTAATGAGTTCTAACTGGTAGATTTAAAGCAAGCCCGTGGCTAATGGAGTCACACTGTGACTGAAAGGTGGTCACCATGGAATGTCTCATCAGTCCCTGTGGGTGCTGGGCCCAGTGGAGAAAGTCACGCTGTGGTCAGCAATCCCAGGCAGAACTGATCCCAGCAGGCAGCTGTATAAGGCAGACCTCTGGAACTGGAAGAGAACAGAGCCTCAAAAACATGAAGGCAGACCCACCCGCACCCCAGCTCCGGTGAGTGTGCGGAGAGCTTCCTGCTAGCCTGCGCCAGC
>NDGM011015508.1:0-10982 GCA_002564305.1 Octomys mimax | reverse complement strand
ACCAAATTGATTTGAAACTGTCTCATTGCTATTTGTCTCTCAATAAAATTATGGAAAAAAATTCTCCAGAGTATAGATGAATTTTTCCATTAATACAATATTCAACTAGATAGGACCAAAGTATATATTATGAATCTAAATTACTAGTTTAGGTACATAGACAGATTTTTTTTTTCATTTGTTTATCTCCTGGAAACTCTAATAAAATAAGCTAGTAGTATAGAAGAAAGAACTGACAGAATTAAACAAAAAGAGGGGATATAAATGAAGGGACCATTTTGTATCTGTATGCAAAATAGTTAGGATAGATACACAGGTACTTTCTCTTAATTCAATGAGAAGAAAGATTTGTACTAATAGAGTATGAACAGAATATCATGTATGCATCTTGTACTATGAATAACTACTATGAAAACAATATGCAATGTATTAATTATTGTAACTGTCCTATTAACCTGCTTTGAAACTGTATCATTGCTCTTTGTTTCTCAATAAAATTAATAAAAAAGTAAAATACTTAGCATTATAAACACAAAAAAAGAAGAAAGAAGTTTAAAAATATGTTCTGTCTTTCAGTTTCTTCTTTACCTCTCTAAGGGTGATAGAGATAGGAAAATGATCTGGTGGCTGTAGGCAAATTAAAAGAGTAAATATTGAAGACCTTATAGGCCATAGTCTCTATGACATACAAAGCAGGGGAGTCCACTGTAATCATGAAGGTCTTCATATCACTTCAAGGAAACTAGAAGTGAAAGATGGAAAAAAAGTGAATGGCAAAGAAGGGGTTGTAGTGATTGGGAATGAAGGTGATAGAAATGACTTCCAGCAACTGAAGTAGGCAAAGGAACCTTGTCTCCATTTACAGCCTCCAGAAAGAGTCAGCTCTAGTGACATTTTGACTTTATTCAGTTGTAATTAATTTAGACTTCCATCTTACAGGAAAAAATGAGAATAAATTTTTGTTTTAATTCAATATATTTGTGATAATATCTTCAAGAAACAAAAAACCTTATATGTTAGTTAATTATAAAAGTTTGCTGACCCTTGGTTTAGATTGTAATAGTAGGCTGAGAAAATATTTTTAGATTTTCACTTAAGATTAGAAATAATATCATGACTATGGAAACTGATGTTTTAAGAAAATTAAATAATTTCAGTCTTAGGAAAGACAGACATTCAATTACATGTGTGTGTCTTTGTGCACAAAAAATTTCAAATCATTATGCACAATAGATAAATTATTTTGATAAAAACTACCTATGAAAATTTGGTCAAGGTTACAAGTTTTTAAAGAGGGATTTTTTATTTTATTTTAAATCAACTAATACTTTTTGAATTTTAAAAGATAGATATAATTAGAGATAGGTCTGGAAGGGAGAGTACAGGTAGATAAATTTAGATATATAAAAGCATTACATGTAGTAATGTGCACATATTTATGTATAAAGTCTTTCTGAAAATGTTGAAAACTAATAAATATATCTTTCATGTAGGCCTTGATTAAATTCAGAAAGAGAATATAAAGAAACTGGTCAAGCTATATGCCTGCAATCCATTTTTTCCTTTAAATTTGCAGAGATCCTGGCAAAATAACAGCCTAAATTACATCAAATACAGTAGGGCCTCATTCCAATATTGCTTTCCAACAAAGAATGAAAGACAATTATGTTTGACAGGTGGCACTACCTGTACTATTATGCATGAATAAACTTAAAATTTTGAAAATAAGCAAATGCGCATATAAATTTAACAGACCACAATTTGAACTCTAACTTCTGGATTTCATAAAATGTTCAGTAAAACTATTTTTGTAGCTTATTGCACACCCAGAACTTTTAGAGCAAACTGTCTGAGGCCATGCAACACAAGAATAAAGCCTATTTTATAGGAAGAGCTGGTTTGCTGTTATTAGTTAAGAAGACCTACTCTAAAGATAATGTAAGGGTTAACACATCAACTTCATGCTCTAAATTAATTTGTTTTATTACCTCCAATTGATCTTTTCTAATGCAAATGTATTGCTGGCAAAATACATTGGAGATTTGTTTGACCTCTTTATTGTCGTAGGATGTGGCAATTAAATTTTTTTAGTGAGAATCTAATTAGCTTTGTGCTCTTACAATGTTTTCTCTCAGTCCTCTTTTAAAGTTCCCTAAAGGTTACCCAGAAAAAGATCATTTAATCATGACTATATTAAAAGATAGAAAGAAAGAAAAGCAACAGTTACGTTGTATACAAAATTGAGGTTACTCTGGGTTAACTGAATCAGATTCCTTGAAGAGATAAAAATGATCCAAATCATGAAGAATTAATCAGAAAATTCTAATTGAAGAAAAAAGGATCACAGCAGTCTATGATAAAAGGAGAGAAAGTGTCAAATTAGTACAACAAAGTAGGGAAATCTAAAATGAATTTTACAGACTATTGCCACCATGACCCTTGTAAAAGTGTTATTAAAGAGCAAAAGGAATCAAGATTAAGACCATCTAAAGAGTGTTGTTAATAAAATTTCAAAAGAAAATTGAGAGCCTCAACTAGAAGTGATCTTCATGGGAAACTGTCAGATGCCCCCACAGATACCAAGGACAGAGGATGGAGTCTGAGTAATTACTGAAGGGCAACTAGGAGAGAGGCTATAGGATGCTGTCACAGACTCCAGGACAGTGGCTGCACAGGAACAGTCAAGTAGACTTCTGCAACCACCTCAGCTAGTGCCAGATGATGGATAGAAAATGAAAATACACATCAAAAAGTCAACCTCTGTTTACTGCTGGTCCTCCTGGCATTTACTGACCTTGAATAGGAAGAGGATAAGAGAATGGGAAAGATGTGTCATAGGAAGCATCTCTTGCATGACAAATGAAGACAGTGTGTGCTCAATTCACGAGGGTATTTTGGCTGAGTAAGTGGAAATCCTCACTTTCCCAAATACTCCAAGGTTTTGGGGGAGAAAGTTGAAAAGTGCTAACTGTGAAAATGTAAGATTAAACAATTCTTACTATTAAATTTCTTTCCTGGGATTATAAATAATAAAAAATGAGTCTGAAATTGAACTAAATTGTAAAATTACCACATAAAATTTTAATCAGCTGATAGCTCTAAATATGTAAGTACTATTTGTGTGTTGCTTGCCTTGAAATGCTTTAATGAGTTATTATTAAAATACTTACATTTGAAGAAGAAAATTCTAACATAATTTGGTTTTTATATTGTTATCTTGTTTAGAGCCCAGGTGATGGTTGCCAGAAGCTAAAGAAATATCCAGAGGCTGCTTTTGTGAGAAGTTAAGTTTACTATGACTACAGTAGACCTTAATAAGCATGGACAGGGTTAAATGTGATGTATTATGAGGGAGGGCACACAAGAATGACATATGTGTCCAATAGCCATCCTTGGCAAGATCTCATAGAAATGACATACAAGTCAACTGTTGCACTCAGCCAAACCCACCAGGCATGTAATAGGTCAGTAGCCCTACCATGCACAAATACCATCCAGAGTGTGTACAAGTCAACCACTCTATGAGACAAAATCCTTGAGAGATAGGTACCAGACAGTGGTGTCACTCAGCTAGTTTGGCTGCAGCCAGTTGTCACTTAGCATCAACTTTCATTTTGAACTGAGAATGGAGTTCAGGACCTTTTGCTGGACACACAGTGTTGTGCCACTGTACTACTGATCCTTAGCCCTCAGCATCAATTTTCTATGTTCCTGTACAGAGGGAATTTTATAGGTTAAACTACATAGCATTGACTTCATTAGCTTTATCCTCTATTGAATGGCCAATATTCCAAAGAACTGCTGACATAACATAATGACAGGAAGCTAGCTTTTGCAGAAAACACAAGGTTACCAGTTCCCAACACTCTTAAGACAATATTTATATAGGCATTCCCATCCATGCAAGAATACCACCTTGATTTGGGAAGAGGGTTCAGAATTGAAAAACGGTATGTTCATGAAGGCCTAGCTTTGCTCAGTGATGATACAATGGCCATCATGTCACTGATTCATCTTTTATATTTCCTTTCTTCATGCAGACATAGAAATTATGTTAAAATATAAATCTTGTGCTTTGAACCAGACTACACATTCATTTTAAATATTATTTAAACATTAAACAATTTAATAATTTTAATGCAGTTAGGCTCTTGCTGTGGTCTCTGACATGTTAGGTAATATTGTATTACTATACAGAGACACCGCATGAAACTCCTTTTGGTTTAATTCTAATTCATGATAGATTTTTGTTCATGTTGATTTTATATACACTCAACTATATCATTGAAAAAACTCTGAAGCCTTCAGATTTTATTTCTAAATATGGTACTTATTTTAACTTAGTATATTTTAACAATTCATATGACTCATTAAAATATCTCTTTAAATCTTTCTAAGATTATCAAGCGTTTTTTATTTGCTTTTTTTTTTTTCCAGAACCAGGGATTGAACTCAGACCCTTGCGCTTGCTTGCCAGGGTAGCACTTATTCAACTGAACTATTTCCCTGGCCCTAATGTGTTAATGGAAATATCAGGAAAAAAGATTTTATTTGACATAACTAGTTTATAGTTCCTTGGAGAAGAGGAAAACCTTTTATTTTCATTATCCAATATTTGAAGTAGGATTTAAGTGCAAAATGTCATGAGTTAGAAGTCCTAACCCTCTGTCTATTTTGCAAACCATTCCTATAATTATTTCACTTTGAGTTTGTAGAATACAGTAATATGAATTGACTTATAAATGGGTTATTATAAGCTTTACAACGAAATTATAAGTTTCTTTTGTCTAGAGTTTGTGGTGAGATTTCTTTATAACCTCTGGAGTGTTGGGAAAGAAATAAATGAGTTAAACTGCAATATTTTCATGTTCTTCTTGGATAATACCATAAATGTTTATTGGAATAAAATAAGGACTTCCCTACAGAATCTCAGGGGAGTCCTTCAGTGACTCTCAGGAGAGGAGTAAGGGGACTTATGTTGAGAGTCTTAGATTCAGCTGAGTAGACACAAAAGCCCTGAGAAGGCAGGCAGAGTATTTAATAGGGTCTTATATCTTAAAAGGTTAAATACAAACAAGAATAATTGATCCAGTGAATTCCAGAGGGTTAGGTTATTTGCTATTTAAAAGAGAATAGACTATACCTGATACAATATCAAGGATTTCATGTGTAATAAATTATTTGCTAGCACTTTTACTAAAGAAGAAAATTAGTATTTGATACTCTTTTCACTTCTAATTCTTATAGGAAGTATTATGGAATGGAATATCATTTCTCTACTTGAAAGTTTTGCAAACTAAAAATGTCTACATACAAATATAAAATACAGACTCACAAAAACAAATTTAAACATTAAACCCCAAAAGAAAAAATATAGAGAGAATGAACTATATACTATAACATTTATTGAGGGAACATACTTTGTTAAGGAAACACAATTCATTGAAGGAATACATTTTCTTAAAAAATTATTTTAAGGGATGTTTTTACAGTATGTTCTGAACATACACAAGCCCCCATGTTCAATCTTTAACACCAGAAAAATTTATTATTTAAGATTAACTTTTTAAAATCTCTGACTTTCAATTTAATTTAGGAATATTGTGTCTACAACCTGAATAAAATGTGTGTTTCTGTAATAAAAAGGTAATGTTAATGTTACGGTCAATAGCAAACTGGGTGCTTGTGACTTTGGTTAACGTGCATTAAGTGTCATGGCTGGCATTTAGCCTTTCAAAATATACTTAGACTGGTATAAACTAATACTTTATAAACATTTCTTTTTGTAAAAATAGCCAAGAGCTAATTATTCCTCATATTCATGAAAGGTAATTAAATTTAAAAAATTTTAAATATTACCTGAATGGACAGTAAACGTGACTTATGCTACCCTCTTATCTCATTCCTCTTCTCTATCATGTCTTTCTCTGCTTCTTCATATTATCATTCTTACTAAAATATAGCATCTTAGACTTTGTACTGCAATGGAAAATGGTCAATCACTTTAGAGGATAAATTTTAGAGTGATCTGCAGTATGAAGCCTCTATAGATAGAAGAAAATGTACAGCAAAACTGGTGTATTGCGTGAACTAGATATTGCAACCTGCAGTTTCTCAATTAGAATCCATTGTGGAAACATAAATAGGCTCCTATTATTGAAAATGTCTCATGAAAAAATAAATTATTATGAGATTTGAAAAAAAATAGAACAAATCTTTTTTTTTTTTTTTCATGTCTTTGGTACATGATCTCACTACTCAGAAGCTAGAACTGGTAGTGATCCTTCTGTTGTTATCCTCCCAGCACTGGGATTACAGGCATGTACCACCACACCTCGTCTTGGTGGTGGATTATATGCACCTGGGATGGGGCTAGCACAGCATGTGGTGCTGGGGATAAAACCTTGGCCCCTGCACTTACCTAAGCAAACAGTTATTTTGCTGAGCTGTCTCGCCATCCCTCATCCTTTCATTTTAATTAAGGATGGCCTTAAAAGTATATATGTGAGAAAAAAGTTCAGTTTCTTCCATGAGAGTTAGAATTTATATGAAGATTTTAGTTAATGGAAGAAAAAATCAAGTAAATGGGAATAAAAGGAAAGAAGATGAAAAGAAGAAAGACAAGTAATTTCAGACCATACCTGACTCAAGGTATTTATTTAAATACTATGTCACATCTTTCATACTTATTATGTGAGACCTAAAATTAGAGCACATAGTGACTTAAAATAAAAGTAAAGTCTCCTCTAGAATACTTAGAAGAAAATTACAAGATTTTGAAATCTGAATAGAAAAAAAACACACTAATGTGGTTGCAAAACAAATTCTAAACTTTTAATGAAAGAAGAAAAAAATTATATTGGCATGAGTATATCAAAATAGTTACATAATCCAGAAGCAATTTAATGATCTTTTGGTTACTTTGTAGATTTTTGTTGTTGCTTTGTTTTGTTTTGAGACACAGTTTACAACACCTTGAGCTCATTTTGTAACCCAGGCTGGCCTCAAATTTGCAATGAGCCTCCTGCCTCAGCCTCACAAGTGCTAAGATTATAGGTGTGTGTCACCACATCCAGCTTTGGTTGATTGATAGACTGAATCCTATGTTCAAAATATTCTATTGTCAAATAAAAAGAAGTCACAAATTTAATGTAAGATTTTTTTATGGTACCAGGTATTGAACTTTGGACCTTGCACTTGCCAGGCAGGTGCTTATGCCACTGAGCTATAGCCACAGCACAATACAATGTAGAGAAAAATGAAAAAAACATATAGTTAGAGAAGTAGGTATGCATCTGATCTGTAACAATTTGAAATTCCGCTGGAGTGTATCAGATTCCCCTACTCAAGAGACAATGAATGTTCATCTCTGATTATTCTAAGCACTGTGCTTGAGTATTTTACCTCTGGGTTCTTCAGCTCAATTGTCTGGACTCATGGATTTTCCTTCCAGTTTCTCTTTATTTTTCCATCAGAAATGACACATGTTTTGAATATGAACCACTTTCTCAGACTACATGTTGCCCAGAAACCTTTTAAGTTGGAAGCATTCCTGCTGTTTTCAGTGCATGCTGGCAGTGGTTTAGAAGAACAACTGTGTTTCATTTGGATTTTATGACAGTTCACTCCATGACTAAATGCCATATTTTAATTCCTTCTAAAACAGATGTCTGTCTAACCTGAATGTGCTTGAAGACCCTGTTATATACCTCATAGAATCTGGGACACCTCCTAAAATCATCCTGAGCCCTTATTTAAGAGGTATTACAGTCACCTGCGTGCTTTACTATGAGGCCCTTTCTTTCAGAACTTTTATTACTATTTATTATTATTATTATTATTATTATTATTATTATTATTTAGTACAGGGTCTCACTACACAGATTTGACTTATAGTGATTCTCCTGTAGTCAGCCTCCCAAGCATTGGGATTACAGGTGTGCACCACCACTTCCAGTCTCAATCTCCATCTCAGTGCACACCAGGGGCAGGCCGGCATGGCACTCACTCTGGGGATCAAACACCTGCCTTGTGTTCTGCCTAAGCAGACACTTTAGTCCACTGAGCTATCTGGCTGGCTTTCTTTCAGAATTCTTAGCAAACTTAAAGTACTAGAAATGAGAGTGACTCTTACTTTCTTCTGATTTTCTCTTAATTCTACTTGAAAAGATCACAACATTGTTAGCTAGTATCTTTACCTACTTTTTCATATAAGGTTGACAGAAATAAATGGAATTTTTAGACTTTTCCTAAATTTTTAATTTCTACAAGTTTGTTAGACATGTTTTACGTGTTCACTTTTGCTGAACACACTGTTTGAACATTGTCTTTGAAACTTGTAGTTCATCATTATTTCAATTTCCAGTGGCAGTTTCTTGTGGGATTCCCAAATTCACTAAGGATTTATCATTGCTTCTTTTTAATTCTGAACGTTTCCATGGGGGGCTGGATTCAGTTGAGTTTCTCCTTCTCTCTCCCACAGGATGTTACTTGGTCTATCCATATATTTTGCTTTCCCAAAAGAAACAATGGGAAGGAGGGAAGCACAAGCACATTTTGCAGATTTTTTTTTGTCTTCCACAGCTTAGCCTCACTTTTTCATGATCAAGCAAGATTTTTAGAAGCAAAGGGAAAAACTAAAACAAACACAAGAGTTGCTGAAGCCTTTGCTCATTATGCATGCTAATACCCTCAAAGCCAAAGGTTCCTTAAAATCTAGCAAGGAGTTAATGAAGAAGAGGACATAAGGCATAGATAGAGATCTAATTCGTTGGTGCTTTAACTGTAACTGTTTACTACCAAAAGTATTCACTTATAGATAGCAGTGGTTAGTGTCAGGACATAATAGGTACTATAATATACAAGACATATAATAAAATTTTCCTATACAGTCCCAAGATAAGTCAAAATTCATATTTCTTTGATGATTTACTTCTGAAGAAATATAACCATTGCATAATCATGATGATGATTCACAGTATTACGATATTGTGTCCAAATGTTTCAGTAATTATAGGAGTAAACAATATCCTCTATACTTTTGTAAGAAATAAATATGGGAAAAATGAGGTTTTGCTATTTGTACTGGCTGCCACTATTGATTAGTTACATAATTCTCTGAGCCTTTTTAAGATTTTTTTTGATGCAACTTTTACCATATTGGTTGTATTGCTCCTACACATGTAAGAAGGAACTTCTCTAGTTGAATGTTTCAAGAGATTCCTTGAATAGAGGAAAATATGTTTTGGTTATTAGAGGGCAGTTGAATTGTCATGTGAATTTAGTTTCAGATCTCAGCAGACACAATGAAGATCATACAATCAGCGGGAAATTTGGATGCAAGACAGTGCATATGATAGAAAAAACAGTAGGTGGAATACTTTGTTTATAAAGCAAGACTTCCCCTGACAAATAATTACTCAAATTTTGAGTAGCAGATCCTTCTTGAGTTATATACACAGATAAATACTTGTTTTTAGGATTATCAAATGATGGTTTTTGGTGATGTAGACATGAACTTATCTTCTAAGTCATGCATCTTTGAGTATGCAGCAGCCTTCTGGTATTAAATGAAAGTGGTGTCTGAAGTGACAAGTAGCATTAGGTCCTGATTAGAAGTTAACATCAAAGGAAAGTTGAATTAGCTTTTCTCTAGGCAATTTATCTATCCCTGCTAACAGGTGCATGGCAATGGACAAAGAGGTTATTGTATGTTAGTGCAAAGCAGAAAGAGAGCAATCAAGTGGCATGGAAGGGACCAAATCCTCCCATGTCATGTATCCAGCAACCCATCCCCTCCAACCAGGCTTCATCTCCCAAACCACAGTTGGCTCTAAATTTACTAAGGGAATACCGTCTGATGGCATCACACCTCTGAGATCGTCACCTCCCCAAAACCTCACCTATATGTCCATGCTGCTGTATGAGGACTTGGAAACATAAACCATATTATTTTGGCCATGTCTCCCTCAGGACTCATACTCATCCTGTTACATAGTTTTAGGGAGCTGGAGTCTCCTTCCAGAGATGGTTTCTAGGCATTTTTTTGTCTTAAGCAAAAAACTGGTTGTGTCAAATGCAAAAGGAAGTCAGGTCTTATGTTTATTGAAATTAGGAAAGGAAGGAGGCTCTTTAGAGAGACTCTGAGGCAAGAAAAAGTAGGAAAAACACACTCAATAGCTTGGGCCACTATGAAAGTAAGAACATAGTCAGATGGAGCTCAGTGACGACTCTTCCTTTGTATCTGCCACTCCTCCGCCTGAGATCATGTCTAGGCCATTTTATCCAAAGCTGCTGGAATTTTTGTGAAAATTCAATGTTCAGGGTTTTTGGAACTATTCTACACATGTGTTCTGGAAAATTGCAACTAACAAATAATGCTCGCTATCTTAGCTAGCCTGAAATCCCCTAATATCCTGCCTCAATCCCATTAAGCAAAATACATTTAGTCTATCTCTAAGAGCTTACCAAATCCTAATAGTTTTAGCATTGATGAAAATTCCAGTTCTAAAGTGTACTCTGAGATTTGAGGCAAACTCATAGCTATGATCCTGGGTCTAAATGAAAAGAAAGTTAAACATTTCCAACATACAGTAGCACACAGTAAACATTCCAATTATAAAAGGTAGAAATGGGGGGAAATAAATAAATAGGACCAAAGCAAGATCAAAACTCAGAACAACAAAGAATAAACCCTACAGTTCCCTGTTTATCATCTTCAGCAAATAGTAGTGACATGTGAACTCCAAAAGGCTTACAAGGCTGCCTCATCCTGACATGGTAGGTTGTTTTAGCCTGTCGCGCGCCTTCTTGCCGGCAGGAAGACACACAACTTATGACAGCGGCAAACAATCTTTAATCGTTCCCTAGGCAGTTCGCCCCGAGAAAGGACCTCATTGTGCCCGCTAGCCCGCGGGTCCCTCTTGTGTCCTTTCCCTGTTCCTTCTTTCTGAATCTCTTCTTCTGTCTCCCATAGCGGGAGC
>NDGM011015504.1:0-12045 GCA_002564305.1 Octomys mimax | reverse complement strand
GGGAGAAGGCTGCTTGATGAGGGCCTTTCCAAGCCTGAGCATGAGCTCTAAAGGTCAGGCCATGATGGCTGAGAGCAGGGCAGTGAGCACCACGGATGAATCAGAAGCACGGTCAGAGGATGCAGGCAGAGTTCCTCAAGCCATCTGCCTGTGTTAACTGGTTCAGCTTTCACTGCCACACAAGGAGATAGACAACATGGGTAGCCCTGTTTCACAGAAGACACAGCAGAGGCACATAGAGCTAAGAAATTTGCCCAAAGCCACTTAACAGCTGAGCAACTGCAATGGGTGCGTAGATCAGAAGGGTGGGCTGTTAGTCCCTATGCAGTACAGAGGAGTGCCTGCCTATCGCAAGCAAGCAGTAGGGATGGGAAGGAGCAGGATGTCCAGGGTTAAAGAAGTGAGTTAGTCCCATCCTTTCCTGTCCACCTTTCCCTGGAATGGCAGAGTCTGGGAAGACTCACCAGTACCTGGAAGTAGGTGCCAAGGGCGAAATTTCTTCCTGGTATATATTAGCATAGTCTGCCATGTTTGTCTCTTGTAACTGGGCACACAGAGGCCAAAGCTCCTTTCTTCTCCATCACACTGTATCAGTGCTGACTGTCAACTACAGCCCACGGTCACCCAGACCATGGGTGAGACATGAGTCAGGGTCTCTACTGAGCATAAGGCGGGAGTCGTACAGGTTGAATATTCCTTCCCCAAAATACTGGAGTCAGGTTTGTTTTAGAATTGAGATTTTTAAAAGTTTTGGAGTATTTGCATGTATTAGTGGGGTATCTTAGATAGGGAACCCAAATCTAAGATGAAATTCACCTACATTTTCCATATACCTTATGCATATAAACTAAGGGTACATAATTTTATCTGACATTTTCTGAGCACCTATGTTTGTACTAAGGCCCATCATATGAGGTCAGATGTGGGATTTTCCACTTGCATCAAGTTGGCGCTCAAAAGTTTTGGGTTCAGGGGTGTTTCAGATTTCAGATTAGGGATGCTCAACCTCTAATTTTTAAATTATAGTTTGTGTTCTAGGTGATATCAAAATGTCCCCACAACCGTATCAGAATGACTGTTACTCATTGTCATTTGTACTTACTGGTGACTTCAGAGCACTCACATAGATTCGTGGAGTCTTAGTTTCCTTCACTATGATATCGTTGTTTTTGCTTTTGAGATAGGGCCTCACTGTGCAGTTCAGGGTGCCCATGAACTCACTATATAGCCGAAGCTGCATTGAACTCATGGTGATCTTCCTGCCTTAACCTCCTGAGTGCTGAGATTATAGGTATGTACCACCAAGTTGGGTGCTTGAATATGAATCATGATATGAACACAGCCTGTCTCCCAGAGAGATGCCCAGAGAGAAACTCTCTCCTGAAAATTATTCCTGTATTTATTTGGCATCTACCATGTATAGGTTACGCTGTTTCCTGTAAGTGGGTGCACTGATGCCAAGAGAGGATGAAGCCGCAGCAGTCTAGGGTGCGAGGATCTACTAAATTAAAGCTGATGCGACCATGCTTTTTACAAGCCAAGACCAGGAGCTCTAGAAGCACCAAAAGACAAGTGACAATGGCAGAGCACATTGCTCTCCTGTCTGCTGAGTCCATTCATTCTGCTCGTCACCCATCCAGGGGCTAGGAGCAGCATGGATGGAGAGCTCTAGACATGGCTCTGGCAGACCTTCAGCCTTCAGTCAGCCAGCACTGCCTCTACACAAACCCTTGGCATCGGCACATCTTCCCTCTTGATGGTAACAAATTCATGATTCTGCTGGTGATGGGAACATCTGATGGCAAAACTGTCGTACAAAACATGAGCACCTTGAGTGGTCCTGTGAGCTGGGACAGGGGATGGAGTCGATCAGTGGCTGGCCTTGTATGAGCAGCACAGCAGGCTTGGGGTAACATCAGGATGGGCAAAGCGAGAGATGGTCATCTCAGAGCCGAGGAGGTCCTCAGATCTGTGGTGGCTGAGCCCCACTTTACCCTGTTTCTCTGGGAAGACATTGTTTTTGCCACAAAGAGCCAGGGCATGATAGTATGGTACTGCGTACTTGTGTTTCAGATGGTAAAAATCTTCTGGGGCAATGCTGGGTGGAAATTAGAAGGGGTTTCAGACATACTTAGAAGCCCAGAAAAGAAGGATAGAATGTGGCCTCCCAGGAAACTGGAGATGGAAAACTTCAAAGACCAGCAAGGGCTTATTTTGTCCAACACCTTATATGCATTCTCTGCATCCAGGTCTGCACAGTGCTCCATGGGTCCTTGAGTAATTTAACTGCACTGAAAAACAGCAAGTGATTGCTAGCTTGTTCTAGAGCTCACAAAGCTATTTCACACATTTTCTCAGTTGAACTCACATCAGCCTAGAGTGGTAGGTGTTGGTTATATCCCTATTTTACAGATTTAGAAACTGAGTCACAGAGAGATTAGACAACTTACCTGAGATGACAGTTAACCCACCCCGAAGGAGTAAGGGAATCTGGGGACCAAGCTCCAAGGGAAAAGTCCTGTGCTGACCACAGTCATTCCTTCTCATCCACTGACACTTTGCAGAAAAGGAGGGGGCCTCCACACACACACAGGCCGACCCTTCTCAGCCTGCTGGGACATGCGCCTTGACTCCACACCACACACAGCCACCCAGCCTGCCCTGCTGTCCTCCTCACCCCATTCCTGCAAGGCCACGAATGGGAGCGTGGGGGTTGCCTGAGCTCCCATCCCAGAGAGCATCCTGCCCTGGGATCCCAGGCAGCCACACTTACTTTGAGCACCTTCCTCTCTCCCGCTGCTCCAGTACCAGGGGCACAGCCCTCTGGCCAGTCCGGAATCCCTGCCTCTCTAGAAGCTGCCAGCAGGGCACTGGATTCTGCTGTCAAAACTGAAACTATGCTCAGGGACTGACCCACACCTGGGCTCTTAAAGGGCCACTCGCCCATAGGGCCAGTAGCCAGCCGGCCACGTGACTCTCATGGATCCCTGGCTTTCCTTTCACTTCAGCTCCACACTCTGGCTCCATTTCCTTGGCCCCTGGGGGAGGCGGTGTGATTTGGGAATCCTTTGTCATTGCAGCTGCAGAAGATGGGACAGAGTGTCCAACATGAAGATCCTGCTCTGTCACTTTCTAGCTGAAAGACTTTGGGCAAGTCTTTCCTTTCCTTGTATTTCTTTTGATTGAAAAATAATACTGATTCCACAGGTAGAGGACGCAGTCAGATATTAACTAGCGTAAAAAGCCTGGCCTAAGGCATGGTGGGAAGTGGACACTTGTTGAATTGGGCACAGGTGTCCAGAAAGCCTTTTAGTTCTCAGTCTCACATCTCCAGCCACTAAGGAACATATCCCCCTACCCTCCTGAGGATGCTTAACCCGGATCGAGACATCCCTTACTCACCTGCTACAAAGCCCCAGCTAACGGCCCCTGAGCTTGCAGAACCCCGGCAGGCAGAGCTTTCAGGAACCTGAGAGGTCATGGCTCTTCCCTTTCCACCCCTTAGCCGCTCTAAGCACCCCCGAGGCTGGGCTGACTCCAGAGCCTCATTAGGATCTGGGTTCGGCTCCCCGTGGTGGAGGGTGCTGGTTTGCTGAGTGGAGGTGGCCGTCTCCTTCCCTGCTGCAGTTAGTGCATAGCAGCTCCCGAGGACATGAGGTGTTGGGGTTTCCTTGAGTGACTATAGCTGTTTTGTGTCACGCAAGTGAATCCCATTCCCCAAAACATAAGCACACACAGCCCACTGCCTTCCCACCTCCCACACGCAGAAGTCTTGCCCTGTCCTACCTGTGTGGAACTGACCCAGCTCTCCTTGCAGAGTCCTAGACAAGGAAGGAGAAAAGGAGAAACAGCTGGAGAAATGTAGGCAAGTCAGAGCCCTGGGTCTCCCTGGCTAACCACATGCTCAAGAGTCCACATTAACCCGAAGTCACAGGTGCCGATGGCAAGGAAAAGGAACCACATTTTCTACTATGGAGCTTAATGTCAGACTCTAAGCCCAAAGCTATACAGTCGCTCCTGAGAAAACTAGGTTCAATTCATTGATACCTTGATCATTTCATTTCAGGTTAAAAATTCAGTATTATTCTGGATTTTCTTTTATTTTTGTCATCTTTCTTTCCTCTGGGGGTGGTGAGGGGTAGTATTGGGCAGTGAGACAAGGGGGTATCCCATTGTTTTGGCCCTTCAGCACGGTGCTGTGCTGACCTGTGTTCGGGGAGGAAATGGTTTTCTTTACTGAGATACAGCTTGTGCTGCCTGGTCAGTTAGTCTTGTTTGCTCATCCAGAGAGGTCTGTGATCCAGTCTACATCCCCCTTGTCCTGCTGCTCAGCCCCTTTTGTAGGACTTCCAGACCCTCCCAGAACCTTAGCAGCTTTCACCTGAATTGCATCCTTCTGGAGCCTTTAGCAACTGTCTTCCTTTCCTATCCTAGGGCTGGAGGGTAAGAGAAGATGGAGCTGAGCAGAGAGAGTGGGAGGACAGACCGCTTCTGCCAGGCATCAGCACCATTCTAAGTTTTTCTTATACTTGTCTGCATTTGAACGCAAGAGACAAGGTATTTGCAGGGTATGTGTTCCTATTTGGCAGTAATCCACTATTCCCAAAGCAGGGAATAACTTCAGTCTTGTCTGGTCTTATTAGGGGCCAGGAGGGCCGCTGAATAGGAGCATGGGCACTTGATGAGCCTGTGGGAAGGCACGGAACACATCCATCAGGCCACGGCTCCTGCACTGCCTGGAGGTATGAGCAGCGCTCCTTCCTGCTCCTTTATCCCCCAGAGGTGGGCAGCTCACTCGGCCATGTCCTGGTGCACGCTCCCCCTGGCCTCCAAGCTGCTTTAGTGGACCATGTCAGACAGCCGAGCCTGTGTGTGGCTGTATATGTTCCACATACAGACTCACAGCCACAGATCTCGCAGGTCCAGATCAGAGAAAGGGGAAAGGGAAAAGCAGAACTTGGGAGGAGTCAGGAAGTCAAAACCTTGTGACCTATTTAGGGCTTAGCCACACTGGTGGTGTGGTTGATGTCACCAGCTTCCCCTCTCGCACTGCAGCTTCTGCATTTGGGATCCAGTGCCCCTGTGCCCAATCCTGGGGTGAAGGGGCTGGGCAAGGAATTCAGTTGCCCAAATCCATGACAACAGTGACAACAGCAGCTGTGATGTCACTTCATCTGCTTACACCTCCCCTCCTTTAAAAAGTAATGCTTAAAAATTATATATGTATATAGAATAAGGAGCACAACTTCTCCTTTGCGCTTCGTGACTCTGGGCTGCCACTGGAGAGTTTCAGAGACACTTCTCTGGAACCAGCACACTTGTGTCCTGGTCCTAGTTCTGCCTCTGATTTGCTGGATGGCCCTCGCCAAAGCTCTTCCTCCTTTAGGCCTGCAGGCTTTGCATGTGCTAACTGAAAAGGCCAAGGCCAAATGGTTCCTGAGCCCCTTCTGCTTCTAGGATTCTGAATTTTGATTGAGCCCTATCTCGCTTTTCTGTGGCAGCTAGAATAAAAAACTGCAGGCTTGGTGGCTTTACACAATAGAAATGCAGACTGTCTTAGTTCTGCAGGCTGGAAATCCATTTGGGTATCAGCAGAGCCACCCTCCCTATGGGTGTTCCAGGGCAGAACATGTTCCTCTTCACTTCTGGCTGCCCTGGCATCCTTTGGCACTCAGTGGGTGGCCTCGTTCTCCTACTTTTCCTTCCAGGGCTCTTTTCCTTCTGTGTGTGTCTCTCGCTATCCTTCTGCATGTCTCTTACGAGGACACTTATGGTGGCATTTAGGGCTCACTCAGATAGTTGAGGATGATGCTCTCATTTCAAGGCCCTGAATATTTGTGTCTCTAATGGCTCTTCTCAAGGTCATGTTCACACGCTCTTGGGATTGTGATACAAACCCAAGCTGGGAGAGAAGGTTTTTAAAAACAGCCTACCATAAGTGCCCATGATGACCATGATCAGTTAGAGGTCCAGGGAGATTAGAGACATAAAGGGATTGCATCCCTATTCCCCAAGGGTTGACAGAGAGCCCAGCTGAGGCACTGTCACCCACATCCAGCCCTGCCTAGGAGCAGCACCAGCCAGAAGACAGCAAGCCACATGGAAAGGGCTAGTCTCTGTACTTAGCCAACCCTGAGTCCACATCCAAGCCTTGCCATCTGCTAACCAGGAGACTTTGAACAAATTATTAGATGTCTTCAGACCTAATTATACTATCTCTAGAAGATGTTATAAAGATTAAGTATAATATGCACAGTGGCTGGCAACTAAAAGGTGCTTATGATTCAACATCAGTGAGTGTTATAGCTCCACTGAACGGGAGAGATCTGAGGAAAGGAGTGAAATGCCTTGACTGCCGTGCATAGTGCGGCGATGGCACTGCTGGTCCTGTCAGCAGGATCTTCTAGCAGTGGACATGTCCTTTACTTCCCAAATGCCTCCACACTCAGCTTGGGTCTCTTGGATTATATTGATACAGAGAGCAATGTATTGATATCCTGGGCTGGTCTGAGAGCATTGGAGAGGGTCGAGCTGCACACATGAAGCCGTCAGGCTTCTGTCATTTGCTTGCTGCTCCAAGACACTGACCCAGTCCACAGCAGGGAGGAGCCTCAGCCATGTGGCCTTCACCGTCCTCCACGGCCCATCTGGCATAGCTCAGCACGGACAGTTCTTATACAGGCTGCTTTTGCCAAACAAACAAGATAAGCACAAAGACATGAAATGCTGTTTGCTGTAAGCTCTCCCCTCCCATCTGCAGGTCTTTGGCTGAGTCAATGTTTAACCCTTGTTTAGAGTCAATGTTTAATCACAGGCCAGCCAGCCCTATCATCCAGCATTCCCCTCAAGCTTGACATAGAGTCATTTTTAAATTAATCGATGAAAAATAGCATTGTGACAGTGACTCTGCCAAAGCCAAAGCCTTGTCATCTTTGTAAACACATTGAATGCTTAGAATTATTCAAACCCCTCAAGTCTGCATCTTGTACAGCAATTAACCACTAAGAAGAATGTATGCAGAATGTTAATTATTTAACCTGTCCTAGCGATTTGGTTTGAAACTGTCTAATTGCTATTTGTTCATCAATAAAATTCTGGGAAAAAAATAAAAATTAAAATTAAAAAAAAAAGAATTATTCAAACCCCAATTAGCCACTACCCCTCAGCAGATAATGCTTGTATTGGCAGGAGCACAGCCTTGGTTCTTCTTGCTCCGTTCTGCCTTGTGAGATGGGGGAGAAGAGCAGGGGATAGGGACAGATGCCCTCAGCTGTCCCTCAGCTGGCAGTTGCAGGCTGCTGTCACACAGCCGCCTGTGTGTGGCCATTGCCTGGAATCTCACCAGGCAGGATGGGACTGGAATAGTCCATTTGGCTGGACTTGGGTGAGATTTTGAAGGCTTCTGTTTGGAGGCCTAAGCGTTTTTTCCAGGTGAATCTTGCAGGTGTGAAAGGGAGGAGAATGAATGATAAGAACTCCATATTTCCCTGACAGTTGGGAGATCCTACAGGGCCTTCCCGGGGTCCTTCCTGAGAAGCTCAGGGAACGCTGTCTACAGTCTAGCAGCACTGTGCCAGTGAGGGAAAAAAAATCAAAGATGACAAGCTGGGTGGTGGAGACCACAGATGCCAAAGAAGGGGGCAGATTGGTGCCAGATAATGGCTCTCTGCCTTTGGGTGGGGTGGCAGAGAATGAGTTACTGGCCAGACTTAGCCATGAGGGCTTCCAATCTTCTTTTCTTGCAGTGAAAACCTCCTTCCTGAGCACCCATTACCTGTGCCACTGCCTGGATGTCCAGGCCCTCGCCTTTATTCCTGGCTCACTCAATCCCAAAGTGCAAACAGCACTTCTTCTAGACCCTGTGTCTAGTAGAGGGGCTGTTGGTACTCTATGCTTTAGCTGCAGCAGGAGAAAGCAGATGTGGGGAAGGCCCTGAGGCCAGCTGAGTGTCACTCCAAAGGGGCTATTATGGGTCAAGGGAACCATAACACTGAATACCAAAGAAATGGAAATGGAAAGTTGGCTGTGGTCCAGGGGCTCTCTCAATTCCCCTTTAGGGATAATCCTCCACCTCCAGCCTCTGAAAAGCTTTTATTCTCTGATTCTGAGGCTGAGGCAAACATTTTCTGAGGTTACCGAAGCACTCTCCTGCCCTTTCTTACCTCCGCACCCTGCCTAGGGAGGAATGGAAAGAGGAAGACTTTGTAGAGTGAACATCCAAAGTCAACAGGCGGGTGTCAGATGACAGGGCCCAGAGCTGCTCACCAGCCTGTTGGGGTCCTTCTGAAGACTTCTTGCTGCTTCCTTGTTCCTGATCTGGGCCTGGCCTTCAGCCCAAGGCATGCCTGGTAGGCAACCACTGGAAAAATAGCCTCTGTTATCCCTGCAGCCCGTGTCCATCTGAGCCTCAGTGTGCGTGTCTGTATAAGGGGTCTTTTCTTTCTGGCAATGTGTACTGTAAGTAATTTTAGTCATCTGTACTATCCTGCTGGGGTGGGTGTGGAGACAGCCGGCAAATGGAGAAGTTCAGGTCTGTTGCCTTGTGAAGTCGACCTCCCTCCCACTCCAGAGCCCAAAGAAGCAAATTCTTTGATCTTTTCTGGAACTTTTGGATAAATTGCTGGGCAACTTGGAAATGTCTTTGGACACGATGCCCTGACTCTGGCCCTCCTACCTGAAATACTCTGGGGAGAGAGGCAGGAACTCTTAACTCAGGAAAGTAGTGAACTTCGTGTGAGCCTCCACTTGGAGCAGAGCTGGCAGTTCTGGACCCAGAAGGCAAATAGGTGAGGAACAGGAACAAGGCCAGAGGCTAGAAGAGGCCAAACCTGGAGTTAGACCAGAGTCAGTGAGTCTGTCCTTCCTGAAGGGGGACCGGGAGACAAATGGGGACTACTGGCCATGGCCTCCCCCACCGTGCTGTGAGCTCATGGGGCTCCTGAGCAAGGCGGGGTCCTTGCCTGCAGCTGCAGCTCGCTGTTGCCCTCCCAGGCACTGGCTGTCCTTGCAGAGTGGGCAGCTTGTCCCCCACTGGACGGTGAAAGCAGCAGACTAGGGAAAGCCAGCGCCTGTTAGACGCTGTGTCACTTAATGAAGAATGGGCAGGAGGGTGACACTGGGCCTTGTGTGCCAGATCATACATAGTGCATCCGTATCCTGCCATGCTGAGGCCCTCGTGTGCATTCAGTGCTGGTCCAGGCTCCACAGGGGAGACCACGCCCTCCCCCACAGCTTCCCTGTGCAGGCACCTTCCGTTGTTTGTGCCTGAAGCTGCTAGGAAATGGTTTCCCTACTCCTCAGGCCCCACCACCTATCAGAAGAGAAGAGTGTTGGTGGGGAGCAGAGAGAAGCTGACTTAGGGTGAAGCACTTGCTGTGAGCGACCTGTGATAGACAGACCCCATGCATGGGGCCTTCAGATCTGAGCCCCATTGGTCAAATGCCAGCAAGAACCTGAGTTTTTAGCCCTCTGTCTGGTTCCCTGATTGTTTTTTTGTTTTGTTTTGTTTTGTTTTTTATATTTCACTAGGCCAGGATGAGAATAAGCTAATTAGTGACTAGAGAGAACAAATTCCTGGAAATGATTATGTAATTTTTCATATACAAGCCAAAAGGGTAGAAACCTGTAGCTCTCAATGGGAATAAATCAAACAAGGAGGGAGGCAGAGTGGCACAGGGACAGAGGAAATGGCTGCAGAGGTAGACTGCCTTGAATCCAAACCCCAGCTTGCCCTTTCCTTGGTTGCATAACTACCTCATTTCTATGGGCCTCAGCTTTCTCATCTGTAAAATGGGAATGCCCACAGCCACCTTTCAGTATGGTTTCGTTAAATGCCCCGCAGAATGTGCTGCATAGAAACACAGGATCAAGTAGTAGCTGCACTGACAGAAGGGGAAGAAAAACTGGAGAGCCGTGCAGTCACCTGCGAAGCTGCTTGATTCTGTGAAGATCAGAGGCTTTCCTGTGTCCTGCTTTAGAAATTCCCATGGAGACTTCTGGTTCTAGCCTGGTGGCAAGTATTTCCCTGCCCCTTAGCTCCATGGTGGGGCTGAACTGTACTGGTTGGGGATATGAGCTGAAATGAAAAAAGGAAACCTGCGGGAACCAAGTAGTGGAGTTGGTCTGCTCTGTTGTTTTGCCTCTGGTTCTTTAAGCAAGCTGCTGCCCCACCCCTGCAGTAGTTGGCCCATAAAGAGGGCTGTAAATAGTGGGGCTACCCCTGCTTACTTTGTTCCGCACCTCCGACCTTATCTCTAAACTCCTGGCCCTTTCTCTGACCTTGCAGGGCTCCTCCCACTGGCACATTTCAGCTTTCTCTGAAACGTCCTTACTTCTGGGCATTTGCCTAGTTCCAAGCAAATGCCTGTACCTGGCTGATCCCCTTCTTCCCTGCACCTCCTGCCAAGCCAGGGCAGGCAGACAGGTTCTAGGGGCTTGGTCCCAGGCAAAAGTATCAGAGCGATTCTGAAGGAGAGGTCCTAGAGAGGGCAGCCAGGAAGCCCTTGAGGAGGAGGGTCTGACCCTCAGACCAGAGAGGACAAAGAGTCTTAGGTACCTAATGAATTAGGGTAAGGATTGGCCAGTCGTGGCTCAAGGCTAAGTGCAGTCTCTTCCTGTTTCTGCAGAGGTCCTGCTGGGTCCTGGCATAGCCATTAGTTTATAGGCCAGCGTGGGCTGGGCTGCACAGGCAGAAACCACCAGGACATCAAGGCCTGCAGCCTGAAGTATTTACACTCCGATCCTCTACAGTAAAAGCTGGCTGGTGCCTGATCCAGTGCTCAAGGCTTCCCTGAGGAACGATGTGAGGAATTCTAGGTCAATGAGTTGGCTCCCCGAACCATGATAGCCTTCCTAAATGGCTTGGCAAATGGTGCCCAGCTTTCCTACCCTCAAAGGTATTCATAGTGTTCCTTCACATATAGAGGCCTCAGAGAAAGGCTGAGCAGCTTAACGTGTTGTTTATCTTATCATTCCCTCAACTTGTTTGATCAGTCAAGCCTGGGTTTCCTATGAACACCTTTCAACATCCCGAGGGGCTGGTGCTCAGTGCACGCCCCAGGCAAACACTGTTGGGTGGAGCCAACGGCCTGAGTTCTTGGCTGATCCCTGCCAATATGCTAAGTGGCCTTGGCCAAATGGTGTGCCTGCCAGGGCCTGCTCACCTTGCTGCCCACATGGGACAAAGAAATCTCTCCTGCCTCCACTATGAGTTTTTCAGGCAGGTCCTTGAGATGGTTTAGTGTGGTGAGATGACTGGGGTATTGAGGGGTCTCCGTGAGCCTTTCTTTTTTGTCATGTTGCTTAGCAATGGTGAGGTGGAGAAGGCACTAGACCAAGGTCACAAGTTCTCTTTTCTAGTTCTTGTTCTGCTATCAATATCTGGGTTAAATCAATGACTTTAAACAAGGAACTTACCCCATGAGGCCTCCATTCCCTCTTTTCTCTTAGGGTTTTAGACTGATTAGTCTCTAAGGGTCTCTGAGCTCTGAAAATTTGTGATTCCATTAGGCTAGGTGCATGCAGCTTCCCACACCATCCCACACAACAGGTGTCTCTCACAAACCATGGAAACCATGTCTCTGATATTTGGTACAGTAGACTCTGGGTGTAGAACCAGAATTAGTGAGGTATTACTGAAAGATTGCAGATGCTGCTGACAATTCAGAAACGGTGTTAGGGTTTCTAGAAATGTCCTCCTGACAATGCTTAGCTCAGCATTGGAAACTCTTTCCCTTCTGCTTCCCTTGTTCCCAGGTTCCTCTGTCCAAACACAGACAGTGTAATAACACATCTGGCAAGGGGAAAGAACAGTGATGATTCTGGAAAAGACAGTGGCATCAAAGTAGAGTGAAAGTTCCCCAGCAGACACGCGGTGACATGGTTAGAAGGAAAAATCCACATAAAATTCCTCTCCTTTGTCCCCCGCCCCACCCCCAAATCATTTTCCAACTTTGTTATTAGTCCTTGACATCAAGGATTCATAAGCAATTGAACAAGAGGACTTTTATAAAGATGGTGAAAAGATTCTGAAAACTACCCTCCTCC
>NDGM011015497.1:0-10445 GCA_002564305.1 Octomys mimax | reverse complement strand
AGCACCAGGTCTGGATCTATGAAGTTCAGATTCCTCCAAGTGGGTGTTGCTTGGATCTGGCTGTTGTGCTCCACTTCTTTCTGCCACAGTCATTAGAGATGAACCCTTTGTGTCACTCTGGCAAGATGTTCTGCTCCTGAAACAGCTGGGTGGGTCTTGCCTCTAGCCTCTTTTCAGGGAGATCTGCTGAAGTGTTCCACGCTGGGCCTGCACTACACCGGGCCTGGGCTCTGGGTCTATTCAGGATCTGGCAGACCCCGGGTTATCTCACTCACTCCTGCTTTTGAATTTCTGCACTGAAAATCTCTGTTAAAATATGACATCAAGAGATAAGGTAGGATATCAACGACTGCTTAAAGGTCAGGCAAGGAGACCATGCAATAATGAAATGTATTATTTCATTTAGTTCATCCAGTTCCTTCTTGAGATTAGCGGCATTTTAGAAGTCACTCTTAGGCATAAAAATACCGAGGTACAGAAAAGCCTAGTCATTTGTCTTTCCCATGGCCTCCTAAGGAAGAGCCTATAGTCTTCTCTAGGATTGGGTGACTTAGAACATGAGGCCAGGTTACCCGGATGCCTTTGCAGTTACAGCAAGATGTTTACCAATCTCAAGCATTGCTGTGGAGACTAAATGCAGGGAAAGTTCTTGGCTCAGTTGTCTGACACAATATGTACTGTCTTACATCTTCCATTGTCAATGGGATGCACAAGTGTTGGAAGACATTCCAGTTCACATGCCTCAACTTCATGTTGAATCAAAACTCAGCAGCCCGGCTGTGGCTCACCATGATCCTATAGTGGTTAGTACTTTGCGTTGTGAATGGAAACTCAGAGAAGGTAAATACTTTCCAAGGTCATGGAGCAAGTTGCAATAGAGTTGTCACTTTGGTCGAAATCCCTGGGTATCTAAATCCAACTAAAAATGCTGTGCTATTTCCTATAAAAAGTGGCGTTGACATGTTTTCTCAGTATCTGGTTACATTTTCAAGGCTAAGGGCTCCTCTGGAGTGTGCCAGAAGACACCAGTTAAGAGTTATTCATGGAATATCTGCCATCTGGTGGGTGAGGACCCACAGTCTCTAGAATACACCTGTGCCCTGCCCTCATGCAGCTTCCATCTGGACCAGAAGCCAAGCGTTAATCAAATTATTGCCCAAAGGCACATGAATTTACTTATACCATAGAAAACCTGTTACATGAGCAATCATGTAACATCTCAAAGAGCTAGGGAAGCTTCCTGTGTAGCCTAATATTGTTTCCTTGTCTCCCTGTCCAACCAATTTTTATGTGGCTTCTGGGTTAATCTACTTAAATCTCAATTCAGACATGCCACTCTCAAACTATCAATGACTCTTCATTGCTCAGAGCCCAAGATACAAATATTTCAGTCTGGCAATAAATATTTCCACTCAACTTTCCAAGCTTCTGCTTGGCCTCATGGCAGAGCAAGAACAAGCATTTCTACTGCACTGTCTGCATCTGTAGTCCTTGACTCTCTAGGGCACAAAGCCCGTGATGTCTTCCTGATGTTCTCAGCCCACCATCCTGCAAAGCCTGCACCACGTACCTCCTCTGCCACAAAGCTTCCTCTTTGTCCCCAGTGTTTCTGCGGCCCACATGCAGCCTTTGGGCCATCCTTGTCCTCTAAGAGGCCTCATATTTCTCCTCTCTGTAGCACAAATATGTAAAGATTTATTCTCCGACTTGCACACGAATCCTTACTGTAGGTGGAGACTTCAGTGCTGCTCCTTGTGGGACTAACACAGCATTGTTGTGTCGTCTTTCAAGATTGTTCACTAAACATGTACTGGATTAAGTTGTAGCTGAAGGGAAGGGTAGAAACATGAGTTCACACCACTAAGGAATAATTAATTTACTTCTGTTCAAACTTTACTAGTATCAGTACGTACCAGGCCCCATAGGGGAAACTAGGGCTGGCAAATAAAGACCTGGTTATTGTCTTGAAGATACAAAGGCTAGAGGAAGGAGAAAAAAAAGCACATACTCACTTCCTGAACCCAAGTGTCAGTAGAGCCAGCGGCATTAGCAGCTTGCATTCCCATAGCCTGGATTATGCTGTGTTTTCTACATCATTATCTCATTGACTTTTCAGAGAAATCTTATGTTTTAGGTTCTTCTAATTGTTTCTGTTTTAAACTAGAGCTAGTGAAGTTTTTGTGGACTTGCCTCAGGCCTGAGGAACTGCATTCAGGGTTACATTTCTTTAGCCCACCAGTAAGTGTCCATTCAACCCATGATGTCATCAGAGATGGGGCACCTCCTGTCTTTCAACTTATCCTTGCTCAGCATGTAAGCATCATTCTCCAACCTATCACTCTGTGGTATTAAGTTGTCTTATCCACATTGGGTCTAGCATCTGCGTTAGCCAGCTTTCTGCCACCATGACTAAATGCCTGAGATAATCAACTTAGAAAGAGGGAAGTTTTACTTGTGCTCGTGGTTTCAGAGGTTTCAGTCCATGGTGTGTTAAGCCATTATTTTGGGTCTTCAGTGAATTAGCACATTTTAGTGGGAGCACATAGAGGAACAAAACTGCTGGAGTCATCGTAGACGGAAAGCAAAGTGATTGAGCAAACTTGCCAATGACCTACTCTCTCCTACTAGGCCCCACACCCTATTGATTCTACTGCCTCCCAGTAGCACCACAGGCTGGTGACCAAACCTTTAGCACACGAACCTTTGAGAGCTACTTATCCAAACTACTGCAACATCTATGATCTACAGAGGGAGCAGGGGAAATGAGAGAGTGAAAGTCACAGGTCATTTGATCTGTTTTTTTAAAGAGTTTCTGGAAAGTCCTTTCCAGGAAACTTCATCTACATGCCACTGGACCAGGCTATGTTATTTGAGCACACTTAACTGCAAGAGAGACAGGAAATGCATTTACTTGGCTAGACTCACTGCCAGGCCAAACAAAGCTGTAATTCCTTCAGTAAAATACAGAAGAAAAGGGATGTTGAGTAAGCAGTGCGCAGTGTCTGCAGCTGCTCTAGTGTTATGCCTGGACTTGAACCAGTAATGTGCGAATAAACACTGCATTGCTCATTAGGAAGAGGAGAGTAGGAGAGCTCAGATTTGGGCATTTGCTACCAGTTTCTGTTGTACAAATACCATCATATATTGTAAGATGTTGTTCTGCTCAGTGACATTTGCATATAGGACCGTGCTTGCATAGGCTTACAGTAGAGCTAGATGATTCCTGTGGCCTGGTATTTATATTGTACCTTTTCTATCTTTAGGTGAGTTTAGATGCACAAATATTTAATGCTGTGTTATAATTGTCTGTAGTATTCATACTCTGGTTTGTACTTAGGATCAGTGGGCCAAATTATAGAGCCTAGACACACATAGATGACAAAAGATTTATACAAGGATGCTCTGTGCTGTTTGACTAGCGTGTAATCACCCATAGATGAATTCCCTAGAATCTACCCCATCATTCTGGGTGAATTTAAAGTACTGCCAATATTTCCACAAGGGGCTAACAGAATTCCTAAAGCTCTCACAACCGATGCAAGCTAACTGGAGAGCATCCCTGATGTAAACCTACCTAGCTCCAGGCAAACACTTCTTTTGAGACAATGTCACAGAGTACCAAGAAAGAAGCTTTAAGTGCTGCTCCCAGGGATAATGCTGTTCTTACGCTTTGGAAATCTATCAATGCAGAAGAGCCATCATGAGCTCAGCAAAAGTGCCAAGCACTTGATTATCCAGAGACAAGTGGGAATTGTAGTCCTACAGACAGTTGGACACTGGGAAAGCCTCAAGCTCCTGAGAACCAAATGGTGCAGCCTGTGAGGGTCACACGCTCAAACATCTCTAGGCCCCCAAATGAGTTGTTGGGCAGTGAGTGCAAACCTCAAGTGGTGTATGAAAGTAAGGGAAAGGGGCAAAAAAGTCCTTCCCTAACTTTATTTTTCTATTTTCATTATACTGTTTCTCATCCAGTCTTGCTCACCAAGGGACATTTGGCAGTATCTTCTGTCATTTAGTTCATTTCCACTGAGAGGTTACTACTGGCATCTAGTAGGTAGAGGCCAGTGATGCTGCTAAGCACATCATGAAACGCAGGACCATGCCCACATTGAAGAGTCATGCAGCCCAAAATGTCAGTGCCATGGCTGGAAAGCCCGACTCCATGAAATGAATCATGAGCTACAGAACAGACTTATTTCTCACATTTTTCAGGGGAAGGGTTCTGGAGAAGGGCTGGGCAATGAGTGAAGAAGGGAAGATGCTGTTTATTATTCAACTCTTGCTTCCACAGCAGGGAAAACGCTGTTTATACAGAACATCAAAAGTCGCTGCCACAGATATCAATTCCATATTGCATGAGCTTTTGCCAAATCAAATTAGCTTATTTTCCTTGATATTAAGTTTGACAAGCAAAGAGACTGTGAAAACCAGAATTCCAACTGGGTGTGCCCCTGTAATTTGGTAAAAATTTTAAGCGTTGAGATTCCAACAGTAGCTTTATTATTCAAGCACAGATTATATTACTGTCTGTATTTATTTTGTTGGGAAAGTCACCTTCTTGTGTTCAAAATTTCTCCTAATATCCAGATGCTCCAGGAATGTGAGTGGCAGACACTGGTGAACTGGCAATAGATGCCAGCGGTATGACCGGATGGTGCCCCAGGAAGAGAGAGGCCCCTGCTCCATGCAAAACCCACCATTAAGACGGTTTGGTATGGAGCAATGTGTTGTTAGCATTTGTGTCAGTCAAAACCAAAAGAAAGAAAAAAAGAAAATATCCCCAGGCCAGTCATTCTTAATGGTTTTTGGTTCCCAGTAGCTTTGAAAATCTGATGAAAACTGCAATCTCTCTTCTGCAAATGTGTGTACACACATGCACATTTAATATGGAATTTCAGAGCGCTTGGGAACTTCATGACGCTCAGCCAGAGAGCCCTCCTCTGGGATTAAAACTGCTGCCATAGGGCAGTGCATGGAGTAGAAAGATGGTAATGCAGCAGCAGGTGGACACAGGGCATGCTTTCCATGCTGTGACCTTAGGACTCTTCTCCTGGAATCTGGACTTTCCTCTGCTGAAAAATGGGACTAATGTCCCCTTCAGCAGGTGGCTGTAATTGTTGGGATGAGATTATTCTACATCTCATCCCAACAGAATATAGAATAGGTAACCTGAAGATGCAAATGCAGGCAAGGATTTAACTAGTATTTCTAGGACACAGACTTCCTAAAGACCCAGTTTTATGTGCTGGGAATTCAGAGATAATTAGGACAAAATTGCTGCCTTCAGATGCTCACAAAGCAGTTAAAATTCCCAGAAAAGAGTGGCCTGTGACAGTCTGATTGTGTGTGCTGCAGGTTGGGGACAGAGGCTGAACCAGGATGGATTCTCCCACTGCACAGAGGTCACCATCATAGGAGCAGGCATTGTTAAAATAAACCCAGAGGAAAGCAGCTTCTCA
Source organism: Octomys mimax (assembly GCA_002564305.1). NCBI lineage: Eukaryota > Metazoa > Chordata > Mammalia > Rodentia > Octodontidae > Octomys > Octomys mimax. The sequence goes on along the minus strand of NDGM011015497.1, from coordinate 4,986 downwards.
GTCTGGTAACAGCACACAGAGTTCCCTTCGGAGGGTTGACTCTCAGAAGCATCTTCCAACACCTGATTTAGTTATTTCTCTGCACTATGGGGTCTATGACATAGGTTCAACTAGTAATTCTGCTTTCCTGTGGGAGCCAACTATAGTGAATTGTGACCTGTAAGCTCCAGCTCTACAAGGATTGGGAGTTTTCTTGTTTGTAATTCTGTTTCTAGCACCTAGAGTGAGGTCTGACCCATAGGAACTACTGACATAACAGCCCCTGGAAGTGTGAAAGGAATTCCTTCCTACTAGGGACAGACATGAACAGCGCCACATGAGAGCCCAAGGGACGGAGAGTGCAAGCATCGGAGCTTGCCCCATTAGGAGGGCCCTGGGAAAGCTGCCCTAAGGAAAGAGCCTTGGAGGTAAGGTCTGAGCAGGAGTTACTGAGGCTCCTGAAGGTGAACAGAGGAAAGGCGGGAATGGCTTTAGTAGGAGGCTGATGAGTTCAAGGAACTGGGAAGGCTGTGCGGCTGGAGCACTGCAGATGCAAGACAGCATGCAGGCAGGGTCAGGGAGAAGACAAGCCAGATCCCTCCCGGCCTTTTAAATCATGGCCAAGGCCATGTCTTTGTCCTGAGTGCCATAATGTTCAATAGCTTCAAACACCCTAGACAACTTTCTTCCCCCCTCCGCTTTCCCATCTGAACAAAAACAGCACAAGAGAGCAGACTACAGTTGTGATTGACTTTCCCCATTCATCTGTCTCTTTTCTACTTAGAAATGGTGTCCTGAATTTTCCTTGGCAATTTTCCCCTCCCTTTCTGAGTTATGAGATCTGAGAGGGACTGGACCTACTGATCTGACTGGGACAGCTCCCACAGCGAATCCTCACTGCCTTTGATGTGTGGTATTGGTCTGATAATGTCACACAACACAATGGCCCCAAGGAGATGAGCAGAAAGGTGAGCCTCAGCCTCCAAAGTAGGAAGCTCCCTCCCATGAGAGCCTCCCCCTCTCCTCCGGGTGGTGACTTGCAGGAGGAGTAAAGCCTGCCACTGCTCAGGGCCACTTTTTGACATTTTGAAAGACAGAACCAAGAAAGGTTGCTAAACTGAATTTTTTAAGACTATGTGAATGCCTGGATCAAGCCTTACCTAATGCTAAACCACCCACCTTCTGAGCTAATGAGGCCACTTTATTTGCTAAGCCATTCTGCACTGACTTTTGGACAGGGAAGTTCATAATGGCTTCGAGAGTCTGAACCAGTGATCTAATGTTGCTGATTTTGCAGAACAGTTTTTGCAAAGATTCTTCAAAAGGCAGGGACATCTGGGAGGTAGGAGCTATGTGGAAACCATAATCTGGAAGCATGAAATCTCATATTTTACCCAACTATTATGATAGGCCATCAGTCCAAGACTTCACACCACAGCATAACCGAATTCACAGTGAGTGGTCTGAAATGCGTGTGGACACAGTTCCAAAGACTTGGGATTCAGTTTCCATTTGGAGGAGAGCCTAGGGTTTTTGGATGTTTCCCCAAGGATTCAAGCTGATGGATCTGAAAAGGCAGCAGGGCAATCTCCTGAGAAGCGTTTTCACAGCTCTCCAGGACACTTCCTGTCCGGGGATAAGAAGGCACTTTGCTGTTGAGCCTCAGGCCCTGCCGTGGTGGAAAGTTGGCTGGCAATCAGAAGGGATGAGTAATGAGGAAAAGTGGCTGACTGCAAAGTGCAGGACTTGGTCTAGGCCGGGCTTAGCTCATCAGTGGATGGCCTGGTGGGTGGGTTCAAGAGTGCTGAAGCCCATTCAGCCATCCCTGATGCTGTGTCTGCTTGACCATCTCTTTCTTTTGAATTTAAGGAAGACTGTAAAGGGCAAGTCACAGGCCTGCTGGGCTGAGGCCTGCATCTCAGCTGCCAGAGCTCACTCTCAGGAATCAGCCAGCCTCAGTTCGAATGGGCGCCTCAGTTCGGTCAGTGCTTCACAAGCAGCAGTGTCTCCTATACACCCTGATCAGAACCACCTCCAGGGGCAGGCCCAAGAGGGATCCTGGTGTAAGGAGCAGCCGACAGCACATTTGACCGGCTTGTATGTGACCTGCAGGGCATACCTTTTTTAGCCAGTACTCTTTGTGTTCTTCTGTAAGTTGGACAGTTAGCTAATCTCTGAATATCTGTTTCTTCTTTGACACAATGAGGTTACTTTGACACAATGAGGTAGGTTACTACCACCTACTGCAGTAAGTTATCCTAGCAATTAAGGAATAATAATAGCCTAGGGAAACTGTTGTAGTACAATTAATGAACTCAAAAAAACATCAACCATAATAGTCCAACAAAATGCTACAAAAAAAAAATAAGTGGTAGTCTACCGTCATTAAATGCCATATTGCCATGAAAAGGAAAAAGGAAAAATCAAACAAAAGCAAAGCTAACTACTTCCTGGAGCATGTTTTTATGAAATATACTTTTGTTTTTCAGTGGAGGGGGTTATAGAGTTCATTCCATACCTTGGCATGTGAACTCGTGGTTGCTGCCCAGTAAATTAGTCCATGATGCAAATATTAACTTCCTCAAGCAGAATGATGTCAATGTCACTCTGCAGAGGGTGCTGATACAATGTAGAGCTGGTGCAAACGCACAACATCAGAAGACTAGACAATGTTGTTGAGGGAGCCCGCTAACACACCACACACATTTGAAACCCAATGTTAAACTAAAACATTTTGGGCTGATACTGGGAGAGGGAAGGGTAGAGAGGAAGACTCATGTTCCTCTGGATAACAAATAAGAAAGCCCTGACTAGCACCCATGGGACACCAGGACAGGGGTGAGTCACTGACCGAGTGATTGGCAGCTGTGTAAGTTAGACAAAGCAAGGCCTTGCACCACTGTTGGCCTAGTTTGCACAAGAGCAGCTGGTGCATCCGCCCAGCTGCATGCCCAGGGACCAGAACAGCTGTTTGGACATGGATTGTTCTTTCTTTCACTTCTCGTTGGAGCCTCCTTTCCCAGGGGGTATCTCCCTGTGACTTTTGTTGATTTGCCTTGTGAGCCAGAAGAGCAAGTGCAGCTAAAGACAGAACAGGCCAGCTAGGCTTCTCAGTATCCTTCCAGCAGCTCAACATGCCTTTCGTGGTTTGGAGGAAGTTGCTAGGTTTCCAATACAGCTCCTCCATCAGTGTGACAGTCAGCATGTTTGGGAAAACTGCCTGTCTTTCTACAGAATCCATTGTTTTAAGAAATCGATTAAAATAATAGGAAGGGTTCAGAAACTGCCTTGCTTGGAGCCAAGAAAGGAAAGCGTGGGAGCAGGGTGATCAATATTTGGCTGGACTCAGGCAGCCAGGCTGCCATGGATCAGTGAGGACAGAAGGAGGGCTCTTAGGGAATTCCCAGCAGAAGCCGTTTGAAAGGTGAAAGACTCTTCCATTCTAGGAATGGTCCTACTGGCTAAGTGAAGGCTGAATGGGAAGAAAGGATTAGAGGAGGGCAGGAAAAAAAAAATCTCACCACAAGGGCAATTTACAAGCTATAAATCCAGCTGTTAATTCCAAGCCATCAAAACCTTTCCTGTATCTCAAGCTTGAAACCAGAATGGAGAGGTGTCAGGCCATGGGTAATACACTAGAGGACCCCTGAGTGGAGCTCTAGCACCCTAGCCATGGCAGCCACAGCTTTTCCTGGCTGGTAAAATACGACCTTAATTAGAAGTCAACTCATTCTCATTAGAAGAGGGGGTTGGGGACATCTAAAGAAGGCTGCTTGAGAAATGGAGGCTGGGCGCAGGGAGCAGAAATGTGCATGCAATTTGTGACAGGAAGAAAGCAAAGCTGACTTTTATAAAAGATGTGCCAAAAACACATCAGACTCCAGAAAAGACCTGAGCCAGGAGCAGGCAAAGCCTCGCTGATCGCAGGAGCCAGTATCAGCGTTTGTAACGAAGGCTTCCTTCTCATCTGGTAAAAGTTTAAAATTTACTCTGTGAGACTGAATTTTCCCTTGTCATTTTTCCTTCAGCACTGGGGATTGCAGTTAAGGTCTTTGCACAGTCTGATGTCTTTTTTTAAGACAGGGACTCACGAAGTTGCTCAAGCTCAGTATAAACTTGTGATCTCAGCCGATTACAGGCATGTGGCCCCTACTGAATTTTCTTTAGAAGGAGGTATGGTTTTACTACCACCCTTTTTTAATCCACTCTTAAGAAGCAATGATAGGTAGTAATAACCTCATAAAGTTATCATCAATTGTCTGTGATCTTTGTATGGCTCACCCTATTGTGCATTCATTGTTAATTACAATAAAATAAACATTGTCGTTTCTTTGTTAAAGACAAAAAACTTGAGTGTAATAAATTGTACAAAGATACGTAGTGAGTATCCATTTGGATCTGAATTTGAATCCATGGTTACATGGTTCTAGGGCTTTGCTCATATGCACGTTGTAAGAATGGCTTTGCTTTTTGTAATCATTCTCCCCAGATCCTATGCAGATCATCTTCTCTGTTTAACACACAAGGAAATTGCAGCTCAGACAAGTAAAGGGAGTACCACAGAATGACTCAAGCCTTTCAGTGACACAGGTGGAGTTCTGTGCTATTCCTCAAGAAGTCTGGGGATGCTGCCACAGAAACCAAAGATAGAATGTCTAGACAAGAAGCCCAATCAACCAAGAGAGAAAGAGTCAAAGGGAGGACTCCAAAGACACTGACCACTATTTCTGCTTCTTTGATCCTCAGAGGTACTTTCACACCCAGCCTTTCCAGCACCTGGTTGTTTAACTTTGAGCTTAATTCTCTGAGCTCCTCAATCATTCCAGGAAATCTTGTCTTCTTTTTTTCTTTTTTTTTATCAGTATGTGTTTGCAGTGTGTAATGATTGCATTCATGGTGGGGAGTTGAAACACCCACATAACATGTGCTTTGCATCCCTTACCCTTCTCATCCTTCCCTGGTCTCCTCATTTACAAGAGTTCTATTTCTGTTTTTGTTTCTTCAGTT
>NDGM011015494.1:0-22675 GCA_002564305.1 Octomys mimax | reverse complement strand
CCTGTGCTTTGCTAAGCTTGTTCTAAGTAGGTGCTTTAGACCACTGAGCCGTCTCGCCAGCCCGAAAAAAAAATAATTATACACTTGATTTTATAAACATTAGTTACTGATTGAACTAAAATAGAAGTATCAGGCTAGCCAGATAACTCAACCGCCTACTTAGGCAGAGCGCAGCAGCTGGGGTTCAATCCCTGCCATGCTAGCCATGCTGGCCCCACCCGCAGGACTCGCTGAGATGACAATTGAGACTGGGCATGGTGGCACGCCTGTAATCCCAGCACTTGGGAAGCAGAAAACAGGAGGATCAGTATGAGTCCGATCTACATAGGGAGACCCTGTAGACCCTGTACTAAATGCATAAATAAATAAATAAATAAATTTAATATAATTAAATAGAAGTGTCCCAACATTGGAAAGAAAGAGACCAGCACCCAATGTCCAATCCTGATGAACTGCTACGGCAGTGCAAGCATAGCATTAGCACTCCTTAATGCTGGAAAACTCCCAGAAGAGTGGCACTACAGCTTGTATCTAGATGTCCTCCCAAAGCCTCGTGTACTCACAGGTAGGGCTTCACAGAGTCTGCTGGATCTACAGTATGTAATATTGGGATTAAAGGTGTATGCTACTAAATGAGTCAGTCCACTGGTTGGAATTAGCCCAGCTCTGGGCATGGCTGAGTGAACGTCCTGAAGACAGAAGCCCCGCCGTGGGTGAGGGTGGCCGCATCCAATAGGCTCGGAGCCTGGATGAGATGAAAGGAAAAGACTGACCCCTGCTGCTGCCACTGGCCTGCTCTGCCATGAGCTGTTTCACTCCACCGTGGAATCAGCTAACTATGAACTGAAACCTCTGTCTGTAAACTGTGAGCTGAAATAAACTTTTCCCTCTTCATCTTGTGGGCGTCAGGTATTTTGTTTCAGTGATGAGAGTAGTAAGCAAGACAAGTGGAAAATAGTCCCCTCGTGCAGGCAGGACTAGATGGAAGCGTGGCCCAATGAAAACCAATAAAGTTTTACTTGATTATTTAATATTAAAGTACATACTTTAATATATGTATGTACTCATATAGGGCCGGCCAAATAGCTCAGCTGACAGAAGGGCCTGCTTAGGCAGAGTGCAGCCGCTGGGGTTCGATCCCCAGAGTGCTGTGTCGGACCTGCCCCCAGGGCGCACTGAGATGGAGATTGAGACTGGGTGTGGTAGTGCGCGCCTGTGATCCCAGTGCTTGGGAGGCTGAAAACAGGAGGATCACTGCGAGTCCGATCTGTGTAGTGAGACCCTGTAGACCAGTACTAAATACACACATACATGACGTGCACACTACAAATTGAGCATTCTTTATCTGAAAATCCAAAACATTCAAAAACCTGAATCATTTAGAATGTCAACATGATGTCACAAGTGGAAAATTTTGTTTCACACGCAAAATTGTTAAAAAAGCTACATAAAATGAGCTTAACAGTGTATGAATAAGGCATAAATGAAACAAATTCATTTCATGCTCACATTTGGGTCCCATATCCAGACATCTCATGGTGTCTACCTAAATATTCCAAAAGCCAAAAAATCCAAAGTTCAAAACACTTCTGATCCCAGCCTTTCCTACAAAAGATACTCAACTCGTATTTTGTTTCTGTTTTTTAAACTATGTGAATGAATTGTTTTTATAAAACACTAATTTTGAAAATGGTATGTTTCTTGGAAACGCTCGCATCCATGTCATTTGTGTTAGAAAGCCCATCGAAATGACTCATGGTAAACCTACATTTGCGTTCTTCTTCATGCTTTCCTGTCTGTTATTTAATTTCCACAACCACTGTGAGAGGAAGGCACTAGTTCCTTTTTTAAGATAAGGCAAGGGCTAGCCAAATAGCTCAGGGGATTAAAGCACCTGCAAGCAAGTGCAGGGGTTGGGGGTTCCATCGGGCCTCATCCCCCAGGCATACTGGACTGGTGATTGAGACTGGGTATGGTGGCATGTGCCTATAATCCCAACTCTTGGGAGGCTGTAAACAGGCGGTTCACCATGAGTCTGATTTAGCAGCGAGACCTTGAACACCCTGTAGACCCTCCTCTAAAATACAAAAAATAAATAAGTAAATAAAATAAGACAAGGCAACTAAGCTCAGGACACATGAATTCCATGCCGGGGTTATGTGAACAGAGCTAGAATGCTACTAGCTAAGTCTCATTGTGCCTCCATGAGACTGAAACATGATAATTCATCCAACAGAGCCCGCGTGAGAGGCTAGCAAGTGTTTTTCTACCCCGAGAAACAAGTGCTAAGTAAATTTCTCAAACTCTTTTCCTCTAGCCTGGCCATATTCCATGCCACTGGGCCTTAATTTATTTCCAAAATGAGTACTTCATAATTTACCCTGTGAAATTTTCCCAAGTGCAAATCATAGCCAACAGAATAACCGAATGGCCCCCACACAGAGACACACTTGTAACGAAGCTCTCCCCCTAACCAGCCCTTCGCTTTTCCTGATTCTCAAGGGAATTCCACTTCCCCTTGTGGAATTTTGCCTTGTATTGTCCCTTTCTCTGACTCTACCAGCTTCTCAAATAATCAAGCGTTGTACTTAAATAACTATATGTAATAAAATTAAATATATCTGCTTATCAAACTGCTTCCTTCTTTGTCCATTATTTCCAAACTAATGCCTTCATTCTGACACCGACTGACAATAAATCTGTTCCAGGTCATGGCCCTTCTCGGCCTTGAAAACTCAGTTCCAGCCTCCTGGTACTGAGAAGGTATTTTTCATGGTTTGGCAAAAGCTGCAAACACAGACTGGCGCTAATGACCAGCAGAGACATGGGTTGCTTTGTGAAGACACGCAGCCTAACAAAAGTCACAGCAAGCAATTAATGGCATCCTCAGTCGTTAGGAAATTTCTAGAGCTGTAGCACACTTGAGTGACTGCCTTGGAGAATTGGCCATTCTGTGGGGATTAATGAGTAATTTTCTGTCAGAGTGCAAGGTGCGTGCTTGAAGCAAGGAGTGACAAAAGGAACTTAATTCCCAATGGATTTCCTTAACAATCCATTTCATTCTGCATACTGAGAAGAAAATTTGGGAGTACCACCATCAGCTGCCAAAACACTCTCATTTATTTCCTCCCAGAATATGAAAGGCCAACCAAGGACCCCTCTAACAGACTGTGCGCACAGGCTCCAAATGACCAATTACAGCAAACAGGCAGCGTGGTGGGAACAGCTCCAGGGGCTGCAGGCAACCAGCCTAGCTCAGGTTTATGCACAAATACACCAGTAAAAGATGCAATTGGCTTTATTTCAATTGATCACAACTGATTAATTTAATTATCTCACTATTGCTCCCTGTCTCTGAGCACAGAGACCCGTTAGAAATATAGATTCAGAAAGAAATGTCAGCTGAAAAACTCAAATCATGAACGTGAACACTCCGTCACACTAGAAACCCTTAAAAATGAAATATTCACTACATAAAATTGTTCTCAGGCAAGAAAACCTGCAATCCCATTTACAGTTTTGAAATACTGTTATCTAGTGGCATAGGCGCCTGCCTGGAAAGTGCAAGGTCCTGAGTTCAGTCCCTGGTGCTGCAAAAAACAAAAACAAAACGACATCTTAAAGATGATCTCTACTCTATCCAACACAAATGTATCTAACCAAAGAAATAAAACACAGTGAATTAAAAATAAATACTTTGATTCTGTTAAGTGGTAAATTGGCCCAAACGTCAAATGAGCTAGATGTGAGATTTTAGTCCTCAGCTCAAGAAAGTTCTAAACATTTTGTAAGAGGTAACTTTCCAATTGAAAGGTATTGCCGGCTCATGTTGGTGTAACTGGCTCATTTCAGTGTTGCTGACTCACTAGAGAGTTCTTTTGATAGAGTCAAAATAGAAATCACAGGGGGGCAAGTAATACTGCTGGAATCAAGCTTTATTTAGACTTGTGCCAGCACAAATCCCCTTAAATCTCAAAATAGATTCTGTTGGCCAAGTGTGACCAAGGTCCGGGCAGCCAACGGTGCCCTTCACACACACTAGGAATGAACACGGGTGAGTCGTAAACCAACAAACTCATGTGTGGAAGAACTGCCCTGATATCTCAGAATGTGATTTGTCTGGACACGTGGTCATTGCAGTTTGATGTGGTCAGACATACAGGTGTTGAGTGGCCCCATCCAATATGACAGGCAAGTACACACCCAGGAGTGTACAAAGACATACAGGAAAAGAAGGTCACAGAAGACTGACACTTTGCTACTGCAGTCACAGAACTACCAGAAGCTAGAAAAGAGGTCAGGCAGATCTACCTGGCACCTTCAGAGAGCACAGCTTGCCAACACCTTATTTTAGGCTTTGGGCTACCAGAGGGAGAAGGAGCCATTTACTGTGACACTTTGTTTGCAATCACAAACTAACACAGCTACAAGAACAGTAACAGCAAACAATGTAGTCATATATGCTGGCATAAAAAAGAAAAAAGTCACCATATACTGTATTGGTAATATCCTGTAAGAAAATCTATCTCTGCATACCTACATGTGCTTGGGTGTATGTATGAGTCATGTGTCATGTAACTCATATGTGGGTCCTCATGGGTAGTTCCTATGGGGATTACCTACATCCACAAGGTGAGCAGTGTTCTCTATGAGTGGCCTGATGCTATGAGGAGAGGAAGGAGGCCACCAGCTGCCCCTACTGCCCATCATTAGTCTGCAAGAGGAGATGTCTGTGGGCAGAGTAGGAGGTCCTCCTCTAGATGCTGGCATGGTTTTACTTATTTCAATGAGTGCATAGCATGCACATTTCCTCTCCTAATAAACAGTTTTGTAAATAACAGAGAAAGTATATTCAAGCTTCATGGGTGTGAGTTTACATGGAGTGCTATGGCTGAATACTTTGTATCTCTGCAAGCCCATACTTGGCGGCTGAAGCCCCAAGGTGATGGTCTCAGGAGATGGGAGGGTTAGGTCACATGAGTGGAAACTGATAATAGGATCAGTACCTGAGGAGAGACCCAAAGCGCTTGCTCTCACTCCCTCTCCACCATGCAAAGAGACCACAAGAAGGGACATACCAAGAAGGCACCACTGTAACTCAGTTTTCAGCAATAATCCCAGTCTTTAGCTTTTTACAACCAATCTGTGGTGTGAATAATTATTCTGCCCATTTTGAAAAGAAAACACTCAGAGATTACAACTGTCTTCAATTTAATAAAGGTAGAAAGAGGCTGAACTGTAAACCAAAGTGTATCTCTAAAGCAAACCTCAACCAACCGCAGCTCTAGCACTGCACAGCTGAAAGCAAGCAGGGTGTGAGTGAGCAACTGAAACACTGCCTGTGTCTCCAGCTCCTCCTCATCCTCTGTGTCATGGCCTAAGCTCCACCTCATCAGATTAGTGTGGCATTAGATTCTCATGGGGGTGTGAGTTTTGCTGTGAATTGCACACTTCAGGGATTAGGTCATGCTTCCCCTTTTTTTTTTTTTTTTTTTGGAGGAACCAGGGATTGAATTCAGACCCTCGCACTTGCCAGGGAAGCACTTATCCTACTGAGCCATCTCCCGGCTCCACTGTGCTTCCCTTTTGAGAACATAATGCCTGCTGATGTGAGATGGAGCTGAGGCTGTGATGCTAGCACTGAAGAATGTAATTATATGTCGTAAACATATACTAATAAAAAAAGGAACTGCCCACCTCTCTGATCCATGGAAAAGTCGTATTCCACGAAACCAGTCTCTGGTGCCAGAACGGTTGGGGACAGCTGCTCTAGGCCACCAAGACACCATATCCTCTCTGTATGATACCCATAACTGAGTCTGTGAGGTGTCAGACTCTACATAGCAGAGATTATGACTCAGAATCCACCAGCAAAGACACTGAAAAACGTATCTATTCATTTATCTGCATCTGAGGTTTATCTGTACACTGAGGCCCAGATCCAAACAAATACAGTTAGAATTGATTGCTAACTCCACTGCAATTTACTATAACACATGTAAAATAGACAGGAAAATCCCAGAAAATTTAAAATCAATTTGACACATCCTAGTTTGGAAGGGAGAGAAAAAGAAATCTGCCAATATGCAGCCTGGGAAAGAGCCTCGTGCCCCAGCAGAATGCCTGCTCCCTGCCCCAAAAGGATGTGTCCAAGGCCCCATGGCTGATACTCAGGGACCCTCCCACAGCTTCCAGTCTCTGTCCAAACTCAGAGTCTACACTCTCATCCATACACCTGGATTTATTCGTGTAGTGTATTCTCCAAAGTCGGTATTAAGAGAGACTGGAATCTCCTCTTCACCTAAGAACATGAATGTTTAGCAATGTGCTTCCTTCTCTTTTCCACGAGAGGTTGTTTAAGTATAGACGTTATGCCAAAGCTGCACTACGAAAAGTCTGGTGTCCCAGCTGATGTGCTGGGGCTCACTGGGACTCCAGTGAGGGGTTGTGGCACAGGCAAGCCCAGGGTGACGCTATCCTGCAGCACAGGGATCAGCAAGATGTGAAGTTGTGTGATATTTTAAGACACTTTGCACTGCTGCAAAGAAGAAAAATACAATATTCGTCTAGGTAGGAACCAGAACTCTGAGTCTACCCCTGCGTGCCATCTGAGCTCAAACAAAGGGAAACCTTGGAGAGAAGCCACATGAAGTCATCAGCCGCATCACTGATGACAATGGCACATCCCGCTGTGTGCTGAACCCCTCAGGGAGAGAGAGCAATTTTCCTGAGAACACCAGTCAAGAATGCCTGCAACTCTTGGAGCGCTAGAATTTGTCCTGCAACACAGTTTCAAAAATGCCCTCTGAATGTGTCGTCTGGGCTGTCAAATCCTTCAGCATTTCAACAACCCTGTTGAAGACAAAAGCCCATGAGGACGAGAATCATGTAGAAGAAAGTGTTTTTCCATCTTCTTAAAATTACAGCCAAAGCATCTTTCTGTGTATTCAGCCCGCAGAGCATGCTCTGGACTCCAAGAGCAATCCAGATTCCACACTCAAAGAGCAGAGAGTAATACGTACTGAACCCATTCTGTGACTATTGCTGTGGAAAGCCCTGTCCAAGGCATAGACGACCTGGCCTTCATACCTGCTGAGCTTCGTTATCTCCATCCTCAGGTGGGACCCGCTGATGTTCAAAGCACTTTATCTCTAGTGCCCATTTTCAATGTCAGAAGGAAGTACACAGAGTATCCTACCAGTAGGAACAAGGAAATGGCTGGAATTAGCCCACAGGGACATTCTGGATCACAGGGAAATATGCACCTCAGATGGACAGGGCCTATGACAATGACCCAGTATCACCTCTCTGCCATGCATTTGTCCTTATTTCCTGGGGGAGTGAAGTAGGGGTGGAGGATCCCCCTAAACAGGCCAGGTCTACTGGGTTTAGCCCACCTAGTGGTGCCTCCTTCAGGGCAACAGTGATTTCTTTTTTTTTTTTTCAAGACAGGGTCTCATTATGTAGTCTAGGCTGGCCTTGAACTCACTGTGTAACCCAGACTGGCCTGGGACTCACAGTGACCCTCCTGCTTCAGTCTCCTGAGTTCTTGGATTACAGGTGTGCAGCATTATGCCTGGCTGGATAACAGTGATTTGAGAGCTCCAGGAGGGAGCCACAGAGATGCAGAGCTGGCTAGGATCCGCCAGGCAGAGTGCCAGGCAGCCAAGGTAGGCGGATCGTGAAGACCAAGCCCAGCCTTGGCAGTTCAGTGACTTAGGGAAGCTGCAAAAGAAAAAATAAGAAAGACTGGAATGTAGCTCAGCACGAAGACCCTAGTACTGAAAAAAAAAATTGTCATGTGAGCAGAGGGTCTAGATAGCGGGGAACTGAGCTCTTCCCACTGACCACAGGACGGGACGCAAATGACAATATTTAAAACACATTTGACGGCAAGTCTCAGCAGAGTACGATTAGTACAGCCCTGCCTCAGCACCCTTAGAGAATGGGTTCCGAGACCTTCACAGACCCCAGAATATGTTTGAAGCCTCTACAAATGATATAATGTTTGCTTATAACCCCTATGCCTTAAATAGGTCACCTGTAAGACCTGAAACAATGGAAATAGTGGTTACATTGTGTCATTTGGAGACTAATAAAGTCTGCACTTACTTAGTAGAGGCCCAATTTAATATTTTTAGTTTATCTTTTTATTTCTTTAAAGAGAATTTTAAAAATCCTTAAAAATTAGAAACCATACAGGATTTCACTAAACTAAATCATAGGAATTCAACAATGGTTGTTCCATTGCATAGTGTTGTCTTCAAATTAGTTGCTCAGATTACCAGATCTAAGCATGCAAAATTGATCAAAAAATTAAAAAGAAGAGAAAAAATGTAAGCCTTAACTTCTCCTTTCAACAGACCAGCAAAAATCAGCAGTAAAATTATCAAAGCTATCCTATGTATATACACATATAGTTCTTTTTCTCTTCTTTCTTCCTTTTCTCCTGTCCCTCATTCCACTTGTGCCTTCCCCTTTGAACATTTTCTTTCCCTTTTTGATTTACAATTGGTTGAGCCCATGGATGTTAGATCTGATACGCAAGCCTTACTCCATGACTAAAATTTAAGTCAAAATACCCAGGAGTCCTTTTCTCCCCCTCAGAGCAGGTGGGGAGTCTGCTTATCTTCTTTGCTACCTCAGAAACCCTACTCCCTCAGCAGCTCACGTCCACATACATTCTCTGTGTCATGGGCCTCAGGGCTCAGGATTCTGGTCTGTGTGGCTAGAGTGCCCACTCAGGACCTCAGAGTGAAATCTGGTGAGTCCTCACTGGAAGCTTTGGATGGGGACATACATGTCCAAGCTTCGCTGGTTCCAGATGCATATCTTTCCTTTTTGGTACCAGGAATCAAACTCAGGACCTTGCACTTGGCAGGCAGGTGCTGTGCCACTGAGCTAGCTGCCTCTTCATGGCTGCATGGAGGTCCCTGTCTTCCCAGTTGTTGAGTAGGGACCTCTTAGGGCCTAGATCTGCTGCTGGGTGCTGGCTCAGAGCACCCACATGGCAATTCATGCGCAGCTGGTCCTTCTCAGCCTGCAGCGCACCTTTGGTGAGGCTGAGTGCTGCAGATGCATGCACAGGAGGGGCTGTGTATGCCTTATCCCTTGTCCCAGTCCTTGGCACACTCGAGGGAGGGACTTTTCAGGCTTCCGGCAGGAACTCTGGAACCATCTGGGAATTCTATCTACCAGAGTTGTCACTTTGCCTTAGCAAACGTTTCCCAGCTGGGAACTTATTTCCCAAAACTGCACTTTTTCACCCATGGGGGGACAAGGCGAATCTACCAGTTTCCCCTCTCAAATCATAGCTGGGAATAATGAACTTTTATCCTGTCTAGGCATAGAAGTCCATGTGCACAAGCAGCATGTTCATTTCTTTAAGGTGGAACTGGGTACTCTTTTGTCAGGAGGGAGATTTTCTCCCTGCAAAGGACACAGGGTCCTTTGCAAAAATGCTCCAGCTCTGGGAATTGATGCCCCAAAAACCCACCTTGGTTTAAAAGAAGGAAACATCAGGCATGTTTGGGGATGGGGTGACTTCTAGTTGAATTGCATGCTTGTTACTATTCATGTTTTTAAACTTAAAGAAAATAATCCATAAAAGAACAAAGAATAAATAGTAAAGATCAGAGAGGCATCAAAGCAGCCATAAACTCACCTGCCTGCTGATGCAGCCCTGAGACTTTCCTTTGGAGTTTTGACTACACAGAGACCAGACACTAAGAACAATGCTCTCCCGCTGCCAGGCTCAGAGCTTTGGGGATGGTGAGTGTAGGGGGCACGGCAAGGCAGAAACCTCATCTTTAAAAAAATAGCTAAGTCTATTTGGAAAACAAACACAGAAATTAGTGACTAACCCTTTTGCTTCACTACAGCGAGACTTTTCTTAATTCTAATTTTTCTACACATAACCTCAGCTGATTAATTTAGACCAAGACAGCTGTCCTTTCTCAGAACCATCCAAGTGACCATGATGTCTACAGAACTAAGAGGGACGGTGTCATTTGCTGCCCTCTCTCCTCCCTGCCAGGATGCAGCGGAGTTGCTTCTCTGGTTTTTTCTCAAATACTGACCACGTCTGCCCTATCTCCCTGCTCAGACAGTAGCTTTGCTCACAATTCCATATGTTTTTTGATCAAATTAAATTAGCCGGTTGGATGCTGACAGGCCACAAATCAATAGTAGACCGAAATCCTTCAGAAATCCACATGAGAGTTATCTCTTGGGACTGCTTTAGCGAAGCTGAATGGGACCTCCTGCCCCCTGTTTGGGGGTGAGTACACCTCTGCTTTTTGCACCTCCTGGACCACAGCGCAGAGCGCAGGCACCACAGTTGTGTCCCCTGACCATCACTGTCAGGGTGGCAGCACACAGGGGCCCAACGCAACCAGAGGGTCCCTGGCCAGGACGAGGAGGCAAAGGAAGCCAGTAGCCCTACACTGTTGCCACTAAGAAGCATCCATCGCCCAGTGGAGACTTTTCAGGGACAGCCCGGGGCCCCATCAGAAGCGAGGCATGTGTACTTTCTCTATGGGCTTTATAGCTATGGTCTGTATGTGGTTGTGCATTTCTAATATGGATTTGGTTATTTTCTCTCTTACAATTTAAATCAATATTTCATTTTAATTTTTAGAAGAATTCATTAAAGCCAGCCCTAGTATCCATTTTGCTCTTTTATTAATTTTATTTTGTTATTTAGGTTTGTATTTTGTTTTTTGTGTTTGATTTGGTTTTTCTTTGAAACAGGGTTTCACTATGAAACTCGGGCTGTCCTTGAACTCAGTATGTAGCCCAGTCTGGCCTCAGCCTCCCATGCTCTAGGACTGCAGCATTATGCCTCCACACACCATTCATAGGCAACCTTCACACATGCCTAGGTACATGGGCACACGCATACATACATGTGGACATGTTAGGAAGACTACGATGTTTAAATGAATGTGAGTTTGATTACCATATGCATGACTTTAAGTGACAAAAAGTTTTTCATCTTTTATCTCTAGTTTTATTGTTATTATTATTATTATTATTATTATTATGTATTTAGTACAAGGTCTACTACATAATCTCACTACATAAACGGACTCACAGCGATCCTTCCTGTTTTCAGCCTCACAAGCACTGGGATTACAGGTGCACACCACCATGCCCAGTCTCATTCGCTTTCTCAGCAAGCCCAGGGGGTGGGGCTGGCACAGCATGCCAGGGATTGAACTCCGGCCCCTGCATCTGCCTAAGCAAGTGCTTTAATCCACTGAGCTATCTGGCCAGCCCTTGTAGTTTTGTTGTTCCACTGTTAGCACAGCCTTTATTCTATAAATTACTGAGATTTATTAAGAGTTCACATTTGACCCAATTCTTAAATAATAGCTTAAACCCTTTGTTTATTAATGACTAAATGTCATCTCTATTTGCTTATTGCAAGTGTGGGTGTATAATCAAAGATTAATTGTATTATTGAAATAATTCATAGCTTTATCAAATTCTTTTCAACCTCATCTATCAGTTTCTGAGCAAGGCTTGTCAGTGACTCCCAGTATGACTATTGATTTCTTATTTCTACTTGTAATTCCACTGAGTATTTTCATATACTTGATAGATC
Organism: Octomys mimax; assembly: GCA_002564305.1. Classification (NCBI taxonomy): domain Eukaryota; kingdom Metazoa; phylum Chordata; class Mammalia; order Rodentia; family Octodontidae; genus Octomys; species Octomys mimax. The sequence continues at coordinate 11,067 of NDGM011015494.1, read as the reverse complement.
ACGAAGTTAGGTGCATATAAATTTGTACTTACAATAAATTACTGGTAGATTATTTCTTTTAAAATCGATTTTACCCATATTTCCTTAAAACACATTTCATTCTATATCAAAATATATTAATTTTATGTCTGTTAATAGTCTCCACCAGGCATGGTCACACAAGACTCTAGACTCAGCGCTTGGGAGGCTGAGGCAGGAGGATCGTCGTGAGTTCAAAGCCAGCCTGGGCTACATAGTGAGACCCTGCCTAATTTAAAAAAAAAAAAAATCTGGTATACATGTTTCTGTGACTTTGTCTTAACTTTTACATGCAACTGTTTTAAACATATATCATGAGTTTCGTATAGCAGGACTTCTTTAGTATCCAGTCTTTATCTGTTTGGGGGTATTTTCATTACCAATGTATTTCTATCATCTTATTCTGTATTGTTTTATTGTTTATTTAATGTTATTTCCATTTTTAGATTTTTCATTAGACATTGTTTAATCTTTGGGTTAGGAGATAGCTCAGTGGCGTAAGTGCCTGCCTGGCAGCACAGGGACCTGAGTCTGACCGCCAGTACTACCAAAAAAAAGATAATGTTTAATCTTTATTTTTCCTCTACTTATATAAAAGTCATATATTCCATTCTATTATCTTAGCTATTACTTTTATTTTTTCTAACTTGCATTACTTTTGTATTTTTCTAACAAAACACAAAGTTAGTCTATTTTCACATACTTCCTCCAAATAAAAATCTTACGAACCCATTATTTTCCTGGAAATCCTCCCTCTTAAATTCCATGCTCTGTCTAGTCTTGTCAGTCAATCAGGCTTTAAAATGATGAAAAAAAACCACTGATAATATTTCACACCCACGTGATTTGCCTTTTGTTTCTCCTGCCCAGCTTATTTCTGCCGCTTCTGCCTAGGCTTCCCTTTCTTTTTGCTGGAGTATGCCCTTTAGTAATCCTTTCTTTTTTCTCCAACTGAAGACAATCATGAGTACCTGTCTGGGGGAGATAGCTCAGCAGCTTAAGCACCTGTCTGGCAAGCGCAAGGTCCTGAGTTCAATCCCCAGTACAAAAAACAAAGAAAAAGAAAAAGAAACAAGTCCGTGTCTGGTCAGTGCCATCACATTGCATGGGCAAAGCATCACCTGTTCTTTACCACCAGAAGCACACTGTCCTCTACTGCCTGCGGTTCTGTTGCCAGTCTGGGGCAGGACTTTTTGTCTATCCCCCTCTATAGATAGCCCAATGTTCCTCTTCTTCCCCTTCTCTCAAATATGAGGTTCTCTTTCCCATAATTCTATGTGATTTCTGGACCAGGGGAAGCGAGGGCAGGGTCCGCAGCCGCCCTCTAACTCTTCTGTGCTCACACCAACCCTGGACACACTTGTCCCTTCCCCCTTCCCCATGCTGGTGATGTTCACCTGCTTCCCTGTGTCCCCTGCAGTCCTGGCTCTCCCATAGCACAGAATGGCAGGCTCGGTGGGGCAGTGCAGAGCAGCACAGGGGCCTGGCCCATGGCTTGGTCGTCCCCTCCGGATGTACAGATGGGGGCAAATGCTTCATGGCCAGTGATGAGTGTTTCCCTTTTTTTTTTCCTAGGTATATTTATTTAGTGTTGGAGTGCAATTCTAAAACGTAGCTCCCCTCTATTATCTTCAGCTTGAAATCCCCCTGTGTGACTTCTACAGTTAAAAAGGAATCATGCATATTTTCTGTCTCTGACTCCTCTGCTAAGATCCTCCTGGGGAGAGATGCCAGAGCCCATTATCTTTAAATCTTTCCCTGCCAACCTCATTTCAGAACCCTAAATAGATCAGACACTTGAAGAATGCCATTACCCAACTGGATAGCTTTCTTAGGACCGAGGGATGCCTGCCTTCTTCCACGAGTGCTGGATGAAGCAGATAAAATCAGCACTACCTGCCCACCCAGGTGCACATGTAATGCAGAACCAGTGCTCAGCGGAGCAGGCCGGAGGCGCCAGAACACTTCCGCCCAGCACTTCCCACCAGGTGCCCTTGCCCACAGCACAGCCTTCTTGTCCTGAGTATTTTCCCAGAGCAAGCAAAAAGAAATCAGCTTGATTCCTGCCACTTAGCCGTGGCCCCAGCCGTGGCTGCTGTTCCCAGCTGAGCTTTGCAAGAGCAGACTGGGACTGAAACACATCCTTGCAGCACAATGTGAGGAGAGGGCTGCTGCCTCTGTGGCTGACCTGGTCAGAAGTGGAAGACATCACTCAGAACCCAAATACTCCACACATATGTTCCATGCTTGTATGAAGGCAGGGCCTAAACTCTAACACTCTCTGTCCCCCTCCCTGTGTCTCTGCCTGTCTGTCTGTCGTCTGTCTGTGTGTCTGTCTGTGTGTCTGTCTGTCTGTGTGTCTGTCTGTCTGTGTGTCTGTCTGTGTGTCTGTCTGTCTGTCTGTCTNTCTCTCTCTCTCTCTCTCTCTCTCTCCCAGAAACTTTGTTATAAGTAGGAGGCCCAGGATGAAAAAAAAAAACCCAGAATAAACTGTGCTTTTAAGTTTTATCCTGGGAGTGGCCCTGGGTCTCAGCCCATCTTCTCCAAATGCTCGCGGCCAAGGGGCTCCCTCCTGCTGGAGCTGACGCTTCTCCAACTCATGTCCCCAGATTGAAGGGCACCGTGGGGATCTAGCATCAACACATGAGACTCCTTTAATAGTAAGTGAATTCATGCAGGAGCCAGGAGGTCTGTTTTCTTCACCCTGTCAATGGGCTACAGTTTTCTCCTCAGGAAGCAGGGGGCTTTGGGGCTGAGTCACTTCTCCGCCCTTGCTGCTACGGTATATCTGAAAGTATTGCAACTGCACACCAAAGGATGAGGATATTTTCCACTCAGTGGCATGAGGGGTAAAAGTGGAAATCCTTTTACCATGGAAAATGCCCACAGTCCTGAGTTGTCGGCAATCTTCTGTCTTTTAACAGTTGACCACAAAGACTAGCCTCTTGCCTTTACAGGTACTAACAATGTCACAGTATTATAATGCTAGCATGCAACAACATCACAGTGTTACAGTATGGAGATGTTGGGCTGAGGTGATGGCTTGGCAGTCTAAGCACCTGCTTAGCAAGTGCAAGGACCCAGATTCGATCTCTAGTACTGCATGCCGTGCTGGCCCTGGAACCTCGGGGCACTGTGTCGACCACCAAAACTAGGCATTGTGGCACATGCCTGTAATCCCAGTGCTGAGGAGGCTGAGACAGGAGGATCACTAGGAGTCTGAGCTGCATGTGAGATGCTGTACCAAATAAATAAATAAGTAAATAAATGATTTTTTAGTTAAAAAATGTGGAGATGTTACAGTGTTGCTTTGTAACAATGTTATAATGTTATGTGTCACAGAGCTGTGCTGTTACAGTGTAACTGTAGACACTGTGAAACCCATGTAGAATATTTCTTCTGAATTACAGCAAAATGCCCATTCTTCCCCTTGTTCCACTCATATTTGTAAGAGCACTATTGCAAGAGGGTTCTAAGCACCACAGGAAACAAGGAGGAACTAAACATCCCTTTCTTCCTGGCCAGGGTGTCCACACAGCCCCAGGGAGTCAGCCAGAGGACGAGCCCCACCCACTGGTCCTTGTCACAGCAGGTGTGTTTGATTTTCACACATGCAAAGTCCTCCCATTTTAGGGGCCTTTTTTTTTTTCTTTTCCAGAGAAGAATGATTTGATTGCCTGCATCCTGATCTGAGGGCTCTGATGCTTCGATTTTTGAAACGTTTGTCTCAGACCCACAGTGTGGCATAGCATCAAATATGTGTGTGATTACCACGCATTGCAATTAACTTTGTTGTGAACACTGGCAGCCCCCCTTGGGATGATTCAGGCACGGAGGTTGAGGAATCACTTCTCAAGACCCTGACATTCTCCAGGAAGGCGTGATGCGCATCAGAATGCTGTGGAAATCAGCTCAGCTTTGGTGTCAGGAAGTGCTGGTCTGTGGCATGGAGAAAACCGCCCCCAAATGCGGACTGCCTCGGGTGTGATGCTCAGGGGCTAGGAGGCTGTGCCGGGCCCCAAACCCCTGTCCAAGAAGCAGAGGTGGAGGGGAGGGGGAGGCAGATCAAGATGGGGAAACAGAAAGGAAGGTGATGAAAGGAAACCCATTATTCTAGCCTCAGGCAAAAGGCAGGAAGCCCCACTTCTCAACAGAAGATTCTGTCGCTTATGCCTGAATGGAGCATTTTTGCTAGACATACAAATAAGGAGAAGCAGCTAATGCCCAATGTTCATAACTAATTATTCTTTGCGGCAGACACCGGCCTAGGTCCTGGGTGGAGAGAGTGATTGGGGGAAATATAAATATGCTCTGCTCCTCATCCCAACGGAGCTCGCCACTGCACACATGTATAATTCAAGGCAAACCAGCAGAAGAGAAAGAGGAGGAGCTGTGTGTCCCAGCTGGAGACAGGAGGGAGGCAGGCTCTGCAGCCGATCTTCAGGAAATGGCAAGGATTTCCGATCTCATGCGGCTAGAGAGCAGCGCCTGAGTGACACAGAGCAGCACAGCCAGATGCGGCAACCCCAAGGAGAGCAAGATGTGGCACTCAGGACATGGGGTGATCCCGGGGGATGAGGATAGTGGGTGACGTGAACAACCAGCAGGCTTGAGAGGGCTCAGGAAGGGACAGACAGATGTCGGCTGCCCTAACCCTGTCACACATGTGTGTTCCCTCCCTACCTCTGTACATACACACACACACACATGCATGCATACACAGGAGGTACACACTCATATATGCACACAGATGCACACTCACAAAGGCACACACTCACACACAAGAATGGCTGCACACACATACACACAGATGCACAAACTCACATGCATACATAATACTGTTCATGCACACTCCCCCATCCAGATGCTCGTACTTACATGCACACATGTGCACACACATGCATGCTCAAGAACACCATGCATACATGCAATACAGATGTATTCTTATGTATTCACCTACACATGTGAGAATGCACACCCTTGCATGCCATTTATACTAACACATGTACATGATACACACTATATGTGTACATGTGTAAGAATACTCCTGCACACAAGTGTACATAGGTGTACACTCATCTGTGCACACATGAGAATGCCCACTCAGAATGTATGCGTGCTGACACATGAGACTGCTCCTACAAATGTATGCAGAAGTACACTGTTATGGTTTGTGTCTAGTTGTCCCCCAAAGCCTCATGCAGTCATGGGGTGGTCTTCTAGAGTTTGTGATTAACTCATGATCCACTGGGATTATGGGTGTGAGTGCTACTGGGATTATGGATGTAAGTGCTATACCAGCCTGGGGTGGACAGCCTGAATGCAACTTAAGGGGGACAGACTTGCTCTCTGCAGCCATTGTTCCCGCTCCCCCTCCCTTTGCTCTCTGCTCTTTGCCTCCACCATGAATGGCTGCTCTCTGCCATGTGCTGCTCTGCCTTTGAGCCAGCCAAGTATGGACTGAAACTGCCAGGAACTTTCCTTCCTTCATTTTGGGTGTCAGGTACCTGCCCTAGCAATGAGAGAAGAGTGAGACACACTCACAGGAGTATACACATAAGCATGTGCCAGAAAGCACGCATATTCTTGTGCACATACTCAGGCTCACACTTCCATGCATATGCCCGTGTCTGTATCTGCACACACTCTACACTTTCTCCAGGCACACATCTGCCCACATCTTTTCACATATGCATGCTTATGCTTACATGCATACATATGTGCACACATGACCCCTACCCACACACATTCAAATGCCCACATATAAACACCCACACACACTAGTGCATGCACACTCCCAGCTCCCACATGCACACTGTCATAGTGCCACTCCTCCTTGAGCTGGGGAGCAGCCCGCATGCAGAGGAGTTGGCCTCACAGCCCTCCTGGTGGGCCCAGCAAGCGCACAGCTCAGCCAAGCTAAAGGAAGCAAGAGTCCTTTGTGCTGGTTCAGGAGTGCTGGTGGCAGGGATGGAAATGACAATCTCAGGCAACCTGATGCCTGTGTTGGGTAGAACCTGAGCTGGGCCTGCGCTGGTAGAGACCTGGGAACCAGGGAACACACAGCTCAGCAGTGCTCCCTCCTCCCAGGAGGGGCTCAGTGCACATCTGGCCCAGATCTGTGGAGTCTGGAGCTCATACAGTGTGGTGGGATCCACGTGTCACACGGCACCTGAGAGAGGGGTGAGAGCCAGGCTTCCAGCTCCCGAAGGCTACCTGGGCTAGAGCCCACCTGCAGGCAGCCCAAGGTCCTATGATGTCCTCCTCTGCCTGCGCTGGCTCTATCGGAGTGGACTTAGCTTTAGGAGCCCCGTGGACGGTAGCAGCATCACCAGGGCCCCCGTCCTAGACCCCCAAGCGGATGAGAGCCGTGGAGGAGACTGTATGCCCCTCCCTGCCCCTCCTCCATGCAAAGCACACCCAGGCTGTTGGAAGCACACTTTCCACATGCTCAAGGGCAAAAAGCACAAAGCACTGCAGTGCAAATGGCTTCAGACAACCAGATAGTGAAAAGAGGGAAACATGAGAAGGGAAAGCACATAGAAATGTGGAAGGGCTAAAAAATGTTGTCAAACTAAACAGAGAAATATAGCAAAGAGTACTAAATAAAATCCATGCCTTTAATGCAAGAATGTTGCCCATTTTGAAAATATTATCATAATTTACCACATTAATATACTGAAAGAAGAAATTTAGAGAGCCTGCGCAATAGCTCGGCAGACTAAGCACCTGCTTAGGCAAGCACAGAGACAGGGTTTGATCCCTGGCACCACATGCTGCACCAATCCCACCCCTGGGTGCACTGAATCCAGGCATGGTGGCACATGCCTATACTCCCAGCACTGGGGAGGCTGAAAACAGGAGGATCACTACGAGTACAAGCTGCATAGTGGGACCCGGTACAACATACATTTTTTTAAAAAGACTCTATGAATCCATTCTGATATCAAAATGACTTAAGAGTGGAGAGAAGTTCTTCAAGATAGAATACTAGCTCATAAATGAGAAAGAGATGGTTGAAACAGAAATCCACAATTTTGCCTCCCAGATAATAATAATCCAGAAGGACATAGTGAGGAGTGCTAAACCCACTGGCCAAAAGAACATGGGTGATAGGACACCAGTGACACCCCACCTCCTGGACCACATGGAAGCCCCCAAAAGTCCCTGCTGCCTGGCCCTCCTGTCACTTTTCTCCAGTGGGTGAGAGCCAAGGGCCAAGAGAACATGAAAAGGGCAAAGAGATCCAAGCAGGAGCCTGCTAAGGTGTGACAGCACCAAAGCAAGGTCACCTCCACAGAGCCCAAGGAGACCTGGTCTGTCCCTCTGGGCCCCATCCCATGCTACACCCTAGCCCTGGCCCAGCAGGGCCCCAGGCAACCACAAGGGATGCACCAGCCTGCAAAAGGACCACCAAGACATGTTCCTCCCCTCTGGAACCAGTGCCTGTGATCTTCTACAAGAAAAGAGATTTTGCAGATAGGGCGGAAACCACCTGGGTTATCCAAGAAAGTAGGAACTAAACCAAACCCCAGATGTCCCCACAGAGAAAGGCAGGGAGACATTTAGCTATAGCAACAGGAAGGTGACGTCAGCTTGCAGGGGCAGGGGTGTGTCCACAAGCCCAATACACCTGGACAGAGTACTACCCCGACATAAAGAAAAATAAACTTAAGTCATATGGGGGAAAACGGACACACCTCACCATGGTAATGTGAAGGGAAATAAACCAGACACATGAGCTTAAAGATCACATGGTTTCTCTGATGTGAGAAGCCCAATGTATGTACAGATGAGGGAGAAAATTAGAAGAAAGATAACAGAAAACAGGGACAGAGAATTTTTTCAAATGGGGAGGAGACCAAGAGATGGAGGAAAGAGCCAGGGAAGGGAGAGAAGGGGACATCAAAGAATTAAAACGCACTGTGTGCATGCGCCAACTTCCCACAATAGTGCAGTCATGCTAAAAACATGGACTAATACAAGCTAAAGCAAAATGCACCTGTTTCTATCTCCAGAAGCTGGAGGAGATCCATGAGTTATCCTCAGAGCCTCCAAAGGGAGCGCTGCTCACACAAGATGTACATTCATTTATTTGTTTGTTTGTTTGGTGTAGGGTCTCGCTACACAGTTCAGACTCCTAGTGATCCTCCTGTCTCAGCCTCCCCAGTGCTGGGATTATAGTCATGCACCACACATGGTTTTACACTGGACTCTGCTTTTCAGAACTGTGAGAGAACGTGGTTCTGCGGCTGTGAGTCTCTTGGAAGACCCCGTCTCTTCAGTTTATTGGGGGTGAGAAGCTGCTGCCTGCTTGGCCCAGGCCCTGGTTCTTTGGCACCAGCCCACAGCCTTGTGTATGACCCTTAGTCTAGCTCAGTCCTGGTATACCTGGAAGAACAACTGATTAGAACCATGATGTCATGTTGGCTAAAGTAGGACGACTGGCAACAAGAGTAGCATGAAACACAGCCTAGAAAATGACAAACCGGGGCTCAGGAGATACCTTGATAGCACAAGCGCCTGCCTGGCGAGCACAAGGTTCCAAGACCAACCCCCAGTACTACATGCCATGCCGGCCTAGAACCAGGCGTAATGCCTGTAATCCCAGCACTAGAGAGGCTGAGACTAGAGGAGCCCTACGAGTTTGAACTGCATAGCGAGACCCTGTATCACACAAAAAAAGAAAATGACAAACTGAAGTAACTAATAATTTGCCAGCCTTAACTATATGAACTAGATTTGTGGTTATATAACAAAATTTTTAAAATGAACTATAACATTGTATGCAGCAAAGAAACCCTCAGTATGGCAATTTTACCTCCAGGGTAGAAAATTGAAGAGGGGTTGGGGGGGAAATAGAGAAACAAAAGAAGACAATGAGCCTGGAAGCCAGGCTGGAGGACAAAGAAGGATCACACAAACTTTGGGAAACTGGTGAAGACGGTAGAGAAATAGAGAAATAAAAATAAAACAAGAAAAGAGAGCAGAACAACAAAAATGAGCTGCGTAGTGAGACACTGTACCAAATACATTTTTAAAAAGAGCCCTCATAAGCACACTCATAAAAGAAAAGAAGGAAAAGCCCTCTTCAAGGCGAGTCTCTCCTGTCAGTGCACACGCGGACAGTGTTCTGATGGCGCTGATCCAGCCCAGGAAGCCAGCGGCAGCTCTATGGCAAGGCAGTGGACAACGCCCGAAAGCCTGCGCCTTCTGTTCCCTTGAGGTTCAGGCTGGTTTCTGGCTGCGAGGCTGGACCTCGATTTTTCAGCCTGCAGCACACTGTGCACCTCCCGCCAGCTTGACCTCGGCTCTGGACCCCACTAGATGGAGCCCGCAGCTGCTCTGAATTCCGAGCTCAGCTGGCTCCTCTCCAAGGTGACTGCCAGCCAATCCCTCTCCTCTGGGATCTCTGAACCTGAGTAACTCACCAGCCACTGCAGCCCCCTGCTCCGTTCCTCTGGAGCGTGTCTGCCTAGAAGCATCTGGGACGCCCAGTGTTCACTGTGCTCGACAGGCCTAAGCCACCCTCCCTTGCAGTGGGTCCAGGCTCAGGGAGAAAGCTCTGGCTGCCCGCTCTTTGGTCTATCCGGAAGTCTCCTCATTCTCCAGTTCTGGTGTTATAAGTGACCTGACTTGTGGCATTTTGTTTCAGCAGCTCAAAGACACTTGTGCCATACCCAGAATGGAGCAGGTGTCACTGCTGTGCTTTTGAAATTTGGGGGTGAAAGCAGATATCACAGAGCAGGGATGCTGACAGAGGCCACCCAGAGCAGGAGGCCAGGAGGATCTGTGACTGGCTCCAGAGCTAGAGGGTGCACAAGGACCCCCGGCCGCCAGCCCTTGTGCACCTGTGGAACAGAGACATGGTCTCCCAGTTCCGGGCTTGTGCAACTCATAAGACTGCCCCCCACCTTTGCAACTACACACTAGAAGCACCACGTGTGGATGCTGTGGGAATGCAGCCAGCCACAGGGGGACACGGGCAGGCCACCAATATCCCAAGGCCACTAGGGGCTCCCTGTCATGGCCGAGAGGCAATACTGAGGAGCCCACAGTGTACCCAAGGTAAATGCCACTCACACCAGCAGCCCAGGGTAGGTGCTGACCAGAAGTAGCAGCCGTATCAATTGGAGACAGAGAACAGCTGAGGCTGAGGCCCCACCATGGGGCAGTGGCCACACTGTGAGGTCAGCCTTGCCTGGGCTCCAGGACCAGGAGGTTCCCTTGCAGACAGAGCACCCCACCCTGGACTCCAGAGGGTGAAATCAGACCCTGGCCTCATAAGAGCAGAGTAGAAATGAGTTTACAAGGCTGTGGGAAATGTTATTACCGCTCAGGTACCACTCAATTGACACTAAACAGGTCAGATTTCTCACGGACACAGCTAGGGTATGCCAGGAATACCAACAATGCCCGTGCTGAGGGAACAGGGAGGGACCTTGGTAGTGCCAGACCCAGCATTGGGTGCCCAGGAGGCCAGGGAGCCTGGCCTTATGCTTTCCAATGAGTCACACTCCTGACTGCCCCAGGAGTCCTGCACAGGAGTCAGGTGCGAAATACTTCCTGCTCTTATTTTCAACTCAACCACATTAGGCTCTTTTGCAAAGATCTCACTTCTGATCTAAGGATACAGTTAGTTCTTCGTGGATACATGCAGTGCGAGCCAGGAAGGCTGGGTCCCCACGAGGGTCCCCTGAGGTGGGGTAGGGGTTCAAGATGCCCCCTCCTCAGCCTGCATGTCGCCAGATCTGTGACCCCAAGGCCCTCAAAGCACAGCAAACCTCAGGAGTGGCCACCATCTCCTGGTGCCGATCCTCGGGCAGCCACCTTCCCTGCAGGCAGCTCTCCCTCCCCTCAGAGTCACGACCAGGGAAAGCATGGGCCTGGGTCTCCTCTGGCACCCACATCCCCAGCTTCTCTCCATTTTTTCTGATTTCCCCCAGCCTGGGAAACTCTCTGCTCCACAACGTGTACCCCCCAAACATCCTCCCTTACCCCACCCCAGCTTTAGGCTAATGGAGAAGGCAATCAATGACCTTTTCACCC
>NDGM011015485.1:0-20000 GCA_002564305.1 Octomys mimax | reverse complement strand
TGTCCTCTGAATAACTACTGCGAAGACAACAATATGCAATGTATTAATTATTGTAACTGTCCTTCTAACCTGTTTTGAAACTATTTCATTGCTATTTTATCTTTTTTCTCATTAAAATGAATAATGAAAGCGTTAACTGGTTATTCACTTAAGCTCAGACACTGCTGAAATAGGGCCTCCTCTATAGTTGAAAAGGTACTGCCCTTGTCTTTAACCAGTTTAAGTAAACAAATAACTGTAAGAAAAGGAGATAACTACTAAGAGAACTTTAAAATGTACCACAGAATACTAAGTATGCATTGAAACGTGTCTTTATACGCGTTCCCACATTTTTCATGCTAAGGTTCCAATTTGAATGCCACAGCTACAGTAAAGGAATCAGATTCTTTGTTATTTCTCAGGATCAAAATAGAAATTCATAGTGATAAATTGTAAGTTGCTAATTTATGCAGAATGTGAAGGAAAGTAGTTACAAACTACATAATAAATAATACATTTTGAACTGAGAAATAGAAAATTGAAGAAAAATAGAGATGTGAAAGGAAAGATAAAATTTAATATAAAAGAGTTATCAACAATAACACATACTAATATGACATCAGCATCCTGGAAAATGTGATCAACTGTCCATGTTGATGAGGCATTATTAATATTCAGTGTCCCTTCTAAAGCCTATTCACAAAGAAAGAAAAGTTGGAATATCTTCAGGTGAGATTTGTAAAGCCCATAGATTTATTCTCTCATGCTTTTTCAAATATCTTTCAGCAATAGAAGCAAGCAGGCCCCTTGCTTTGAGCTCTTCCTTGATTTCACCGTGCCATTCGGGAGCACAGAAGCAGCAGGGGCCTATGCACAATTATTACTCTTTTCTCTGAAGTGTTGGCACTCCCAAAGAAATGCGAAGAGCATGATGCCCTTCCTACAGAAATACAATACATTACCGTCACACTTAGCATCACATTTATTTTTCTCAAATTCTGCAGGGCAGAAATTCACAGCTAGAAGAAGCCATGTGGCTCTGACCAGTGGTATGAGAACAGTAGGCCATGTCAGCCACTTTTTGGCCAAAGTATTGAGAGACCACTTTATGATTCTCCACTGTTTGAAGTTGGAGTGTATACTCCAAAAAGGGACTTGGAATCCCAACTCCTAGTCCTTGAGAATGTGAGCTCATTTGCAAATAGAATTGCTGAAGAACCAATTAATTAAGCTAGGATGCTGTAATTAGCTTATTAAAGTGCACCTGATGCCCTTATAAGAAGATGATGTGAAAACATAGTAGAACAAAACACCATTTTATATGGAGAGAGAGCAGATTTATTCAGCTGCAAGCCAAAGGCCATCAGCCACACCAGAAGCTAAGATAAGCAATAGAAATGATTCTCTGTTCTTGAGAGAACAGAGTTTGGAGAACAATTTAATTTGGGATCTCTAGTTTCTAAAATGGTGAGACAATGAACTGTTATATAAGCCAGTCAGTTGATGGCACTTTTATAGAAATGCTAGAAAACTAATACACCCTCCCATGTTATTGAAATTGTTTCATCTTGAGATTAAAGGACCACAAAGAATAAAGCATTTTAGTTCCTCACCCACAGTGGTCAGAAACATTTTGCTCTGTTGAATTACTTAAGTTGGTTGGGGAGCTTGTAGTTTCATTGTAGGCCCAGTGTATGCTGACTAATGCCAACATCCACATACAATTATATTTTCAGAAAAACATTTTTATTTGATTTTCAACTACATCTCATTTTATAAAAGGGAAATGTGCATTTTAAAACCAAGAGTAACATGATTAAGGGAAAACAAGTATTAAAATATTTAAATATGTGTAAAAATACATATTGAAAAGACTAGCATATATATATAAATTTTAGGACATTCCTTAAGTGGTAGAAATAGAATAGAGAATGTTACAATACTTAAGATGGATTTTTTAAAAGTCGATGTTTGTTTATAATTATAGGTATCAAGAACGAGTTAAATAACATAGGACTAAATATACATTATACATTCTATCTCAAGATTCTAGATATGGATTCTATAGATTTCAACCTGTTGTGTATAATTTTCATAAAAGAAGTATCTTTGTCTTTTTGTACTAGAATCATTTGTTAAACAAGTCTTCTAAAATATTTTTGAAATTATGTTACAATACACATTATATAAAATATAATGTGTATGATGTTAGCCCTTTTTTGATGTTAGCCATTTTTAAGGTATACTATTGTTGCATATATTCATGGTATAGAAACTTCCCACAAGGATTATAAACATTATGTACCACACACATATACTAATAAATTAAAACAAAAAATAGAAAATTTCCATTCATTTTTTATGACCAATCTTCAAAACTTTTTCATCTTGTGAAACTGAAACTCTATGCATTCATTAATAATATTAATAATATCACAGTTTCCTCCTCCCTGACCATTCTATGATTTGATAGATACTTCATATAAGGGGAATCGTAAATTATGTTATGACTGGCTTCTTTCATTTAGCGTGAAATCCTCAAGGTCCAGTAAGTTGTGGTGTGTATCAGAATTTCCTTTCTGTGCAGCCCTAATGATATTCCATTGTAAGTATATTCCACATTTGGCTTACGTGCTTACCACGGCTGGACTCTTCATTTGCTTTGACTTCTTGGCTGTTTTATATAATACTGTTGAGTACCTATTACAAATATCTCTTTGAGCCTATTCAATTCATTTGGATAGGTGCCTGGAAGTGTAATTGCTGGCCCAGGTGGTAATTCTACGTTTAATTTTGGAAAGCCTTCCTGCTGCTCTCTGTAGTGGCTACACTAAATAGTATTCCCAACCACTGTCCACAAGGATTCCGATTTCTGTATGTCTTCAGCTGCTTATCTCCTGCTTTATTTTTTCTAGTAGTAGCCATCCCAACAAGTTAAGAAGTGATATATCATTGTATTTTTAATGATAATTTACCCAATTATTAATGATATTGAGCTTCTTTTCATATGATTTCAGAAACTTGTTTGAGATAGAATTCAGAAATATCTTTTGAGAAATATCTATTTATATCTTCTGCCCATTTTTAATTCATTTTTTGTCCTTTCTTGTTCTTATCAAGTGCAGTTATTTTTATATTCTATGTATTGACACATATCCAGTGTTTGATGTGCAAATGTCTTCTCCAGTCCTATATGATATAGAGTGCATTGTGTCCCCCTAAAATTCATTTGTTAAAGTCCTAAAACTCAGTACCTCGTACCTGAAAATGGGGTCTTTAAAGAAGTGTTCAGGGTGAAGTAAGGTCCAATATGACTGGCCTCCTCTTAGAAGAGGCTGTTATCACACAGGAAGGCAATTCCCCAGAGTCAAGACTGAGTGACACCATGAGGAAGCCATCCACAAGCCAAGTTGAGAAGCTGCTGAAGCAAGCCTGCCATGTCTACATTTTTGGTTTCTAGATTTAAAAATAATAATAATAACAGTAATAATAATAATAATAATAATAATAATGGCTAGGTAAATAGCTCAGCAGTCTAAGCACCTGCCAGGCAAACACAAGGACCAGAGTTCAATCCTCGGTACCACGTGCTATGCCAGCCCTGGAACCCCGGGTGCACAATGTTGGCCCTGAAACAGGGCATGTTGCCACATGCTTGGAGTCTCACTGCTGGGGAGGCTGAGACTGGAGGATCACTGAGTCTGAACTGCGTAGTGAGACCCTGTAACAAAGAAATGAATAAATTTTTTTAAAAAAAATTCTGTTGATTAAGCTACACAGTGTGTGCTATTTTGTGACAACAGCCCTTGCAAACTAGTACAATATAGGTTACATTTTCACTTTTTAAATTGTTTTCTTGGGGCTGGTGAGACATCTCAGTAGAATAAGCTCTTCACTGGCAAGCACAAGGGCCTGAGCTCAATCCCCAGTTCCGCCAAAAAGGTAAATAAATTAAAAAATAGAAAATAAAAATAAATAAATAAACAAATAAACTGTATTCTTTGGTACACAGATTGCAAAAGTAATTTTATAATAGAAAGGTGAAATTAGTTTATATTATATAATCATGCATTGTTTTCACATTCTAGTGCACTAGACTTTCTATCAAGAAATAGGTCTACATTTGGCTGGGGAGGTAGCTCTGTGCTGTGGTCTAAACGGCTGGCTGGCAAGTGCAAGGACCTCAATTCGTTCCCTGGTACCACATGCCATGCCAGCCCCAGAACACCGGGCGCTCACATGCCTGTAATCCCAGCGCTGTAGAGGCTGAGACAGGAGGACCCCTTTGATTCCAAGCTGCATAGCTAGATCCTGTACCAAATAAATAAAAGATAAAAATAAAAGATTTGTTTTAGAAAAGAAAAAATCTCTCTGCATGTTCAGATACACTTAGCATTGATTTCCAGTTTTGTCATCCATAATAAATGTCTTGGGAAAGTTTCTTAACGGTTCATCTTTTGAAAATGGGAATATTATTTTTACATAAATGTTGATATTAAAATATATGTGTAATTAATACAATTTCAACTTCTTTGTATTGTTCAGTAACACAAAAATGTATTTTGATAAAATGATTTTCTTTGTCTTTTCACGCAAAGCTTATCTGAATGAAGTATGAAGTCAATGGTGGATAATGTAATTATCTCAGACTTTTAACCTAGCAACATCATTTTAGCCATTGTAATTTACAGTATTTGTCCTTGGCAGGGGACATTGACATCTGTTCCGTGAAGATCACTGTGGGTCACTATGCTCTCTGATGCCTGGAGGTGGCTATTGGACTCGCTGCCATGTGCTGTGCTGCCTGCTTTCCCAGTCCCCTCTTGTGGCTCCTCACTAGGTTCTATCTCCTTCAGTTGACTCATATCTACTCTTCCATTCCCAAGCATGCTTTGATTTTTCAGAATCCTTAGAAACAGAGTTGATGTTCATGACTCAGAAACTCAATACATGAGCTGTTTCTGCTCCAACAGGTCATGGTGCCACCACCACACTCTTCCTACCACAAAAGGCCAGTGCACAGTGGCACAACCCCAAGTCTTGAGCCCCTGCTCCCCCTCTTGTTGAAGAGGCTGGGTGCAGGATCCCAGGTTAATCAAACTAAAAACTAATCCAGAGCCTGGTAGGGGAATACTGTGCCTGTGCAGAGATTTTTATCGTATCATTCTTCCAGCTCCAACTTTTCTTCCTCTGCCAGCCTGTGGAATTTTGAATGTCATCAGGAGGTTAGGGAAAAAGCCCTTACAATGTGTTCTGTTGATTGTTGACTTGGAAAAGCATGGCTTTTGCTATTCACCAATAGAGGCTAAACCACAGAGAAAAAGCTTTTCCTCAGTGATATATAGACTCTACTTTGAGGCTTAAATGTGTATTTTAAGGCAATATAACAAAAATTTCATCCAGATTCTTGGTGTTACTACTTAAAAAATGCTACCTTGAGGGCAGAGTACAGAACACCAGTCCCTGCAGTTTCTTGAATTTAAGAAGAGGGTGAGGAAAGAGTAATCTAGATAGCTAAGCACTAAAAACACATTGTCTGCATAATTTTATTCTGCCATGCCTGAGAAGTACTCAGAATAATGCCAACTCCATTATAGGAACTGGTTTATTCTAAATCTGTAGGAGATTAACAAAGCACATATTATCATGTTTTTACAAGACAGAGAAACTGAAACACAAAGGCTTCCTTAATGGATAACAGTCTCAGGCAAGTTGTAAAAGCACAAAAGCAATAGGTTCCCTGATACTTTTCTGTTGTCTTTCCAGGTTATTGTTTGGCCTCAGGCAGTTGGATTAGAGTAACAGACATTAATTTGTCCTTCATGTGCGCCAAAGCAACAGCTCACATTTCTGTCTTTCTTTTAAATAAAAATTCAGCAGGTCTAAATAAACTTATTGCTTTTGAAATTTTCTATGAAGTATAATCTTTAATACTATGCCTACTTTAAACATTAATTTTTCTACTGGGTAGCAGATATTCCATGAATGTACAAGAGGATGAATAAGATTTTGGCATCCTAGGAACATAGAGTAAACTGTAGGGCTCAATTTGCACACATTTTGCATGTATTTTTTCAGAAGTCCATATGGCTAAGAAAGTAGGATTTGGGATGAGGCTATATGCATATTAAAATGTATGTGAATGGGGCCGGCCAAATAGCTCAGTGGATTAGAGCACCTGCTTAGGCAGACCCAGGGGTTGAGAGTTCGATCCCCTGGCCTGCGGTGCCAGCCCACCCCCAGGGGGCACTGAGACGGCAATTGAGACTGAGTGTGTCTGTAATCCCAGCACTTGGGAGGCTGTAAGCGGGAGGATCACTATAAATCTGATCTATACAGTGAGACCCTGTACACACTGTACATTCTGTCCTAAATACCAAAAAAAGTATGTTAATGAATGATTTCATATACACTTTCACAATGAACAATGATGTGATAAAAGAAAGTGGAAATTAGGTTTTTCATAGGCAAAGTGTGAGATAAAATTTTAGACATTTTGTTAGCTTAGTGAACTTTCCTTATGTCATTTTTAAAGAGCATAAAATACAGTAAGTGAGATGATAAATAGATTTTGCACTAGCTCACATAGATTTTTTTAGACCATGAGGGAATTCTTAAATCTATTTAGCTAAAGAATAGGCAAAATTTCAAAGTTCTCAATTTCTTTCAAGCTTGGTCAGTATATCTAACATACTCATATAATCCATTTTAATGAGGAAGGACAAAAATGTCCATGATTTTTAAAATAGAGAATGAATTAGTAATGAGCTTTTTTCAAAGGTATAGATCTAATTTCTTTCCTTTCCTTTTCTTTGGCAGTAAAATGAAAAAAAAAAAATATATATATATATATGTATATATATATATATATATATATAATTTTTTTGCCGGAACAGAAGCAAAACTGAGTTCTGATTGAACTCAGACCCTTATGCTTGCCAGGGTAGTGCTTATTCTACTGATCCATCTTCCCAGACCCTTTTATTTTATATTTAAAAATTCTCAATAGAACAAAGTATTCTCTTCTATAATATGTTTGATATAACTAGTATAAGAACTCCATAGACATACAAATGAAAAATTAATTATTTTATCTGTACTTATATTAAAACTTCCAATCACAGTAGACTTTCTGACGTTAATATGTTGTCAACATGTATGAGAAACTCTTGCCTTGTATCCATGAAAAAATGTGTCATGACATGTCAAAGGTTCCATAAGAGGTTCAGAAGCCACAGAATTAATTCTTAGCCTTTTAAGGAAAGTTGCCAAATAAACCTTGAAAAACATTCTGATGATTCAGGAGGAAATGGGTTTGGGAATTCCCTATGGGTTGGCCAAGCATAAGTGAAGCCATTTTGTTCTGATTCATCTTGTGCAGCTTTTATCCAGTAAGAGTTCTTTTGTGAGTAGTGAGATATTACTTCCTTTTAATTTTTTCCCCAACCATTCTACATCCAGAGAACCAACCAAATATACACAGAAAGCATTTGAAAAAAATTGTGTCTGCACCAAAGGTGTACAGATGTTTTTCTTGTCATTATCCCATAAAAACACTAGATTATAACAAACAGATTATTTACACTACATTTATATTTTATTAGATATTATAAGGAACCTAGAAATTATTTGAAGAATATGGAGGATATACATGTATGCCAATACTATGAAATTTTATATAAGGAACTTGACCATTTGTGAGTTTAGTATCACGGGGGACCCTGGAAATAATCCCTTCTTGAGTACAAAGGGGCAACTGCATGGTCCACCTGTGAATGCAGAGTTGCCAAGGAACATGAAGGAACCTGTACAGTTGATTCCTTTGCTTTTCTCAGAGGTCTGAGCCTGTTTCACCAGCCCATTCTGTAGTTCACAAAATTGCTCAAAAGAGTTCCAGTCTATGCTTAAAGTTACACCTCCAGTATCTATATAGCCCTGAAGGTCCATATGAGCAGATAGTGATAATTGTTGTTACCAAAGCTCAGCTACATAGGTTTGCTCTCCATGAATGGCACCTTCTTTTGTTACTACCTTCATGTATATCAATGGCATGTTTGTGTCATAAACTTGACTCTGTAACCTTTGGGGGAATTTTTGTTTCACTAAGAATAGTTTTCTGCAGATTCCTCCAGGCTTTTCTGCAGATAAATATCCTTTCATTTTCACTGTTGAGTAATATTTCACAGTTGGTTAAACATTCGCCCAAAGAAGGACCACTGAAATATTTTCAGTTTTGCACAACTGTGAATACAAAAGCACTGACAATTTGCTATCATTTCTCTGGAATAAGTGCTCTATTGTTCAGTTGCCAGGTTATGTAACAGTATAACTTGTTGTTTAAAGAAGATAACATATTGCTTTCTAAGATGGATGTGCATTTTAAATTCTCAGCAGTAGTGTATGAAAGTAGATATAATATAAATGTATGAATGATCTAGGTGCTCAATATCCCCATAGTATTTGCACCATCACAATATTTGTAAAGTAAATTGTGTATATAGTCATGCAATAATACCCTGCAGCTTTCATTTTGCATTTCCCTAATGTGAAATGATGTTGAGTATTTTTCTTATTTTGACTTGCCATCTGTATCTTATCATCAGTTTTTTATGTCTTTTGGCCATTTCCTCAGAAGATTATTTGTGAGATATTTTTACTGTTGAACTTTGAGAATCCTTTAAGTATTCTACACAATGGTCTTGTAAGATATGTAACTGAAAAGTTTTTCACTCTGCTACCTGCAGATCATGTTTCCATGCTCTTCAATAGGCCTTCCTAGTACTATTTCACTGTGGTACTGCTATCTTCTAAAAGCAGCTTGCCAAGGGCCAGCGAATAATAAAAAAATAAAAATAGCTTGCCAGCTAAACACCACTGGTAGCTCACTTCTCCCTCTGGAGATACAGGTTCTTGTCATCTTGAACACAAAAAAAGTAGAAATGAGGAGTGGGAGAATGAGTTGCTCCAGGAAGCAAGGCTGGCCCAAGTAAAAGGACACCCTGGAGAAGCAGGGTAGACTACCACAAAGGAAGTCAGCATAACAAGTCCTTTAGGCAGTCCTTATTAGAATCTATGTCTTTTATGCAGTCTAGATCTCAAGGAAACCCATGAGAACTTTCACGTATGGGGCCTGATAGGCAGTGCTGGGATACGGCATCTGGTATCCCAGGCTGGCTTCAGGTCCAGGCCTTCCTATTGAAAATCTGCTAGAATTCTTTCAAGAAGTCCACATGCAAGGGCTTGGGAGCCATTCTGCCCATGTGTCTGGTATCTTTAGTTAACAGACCATGCCCCTTCCCCAGCCAGTTTTGCCATACCCTAATCTCCGACCTCAAGTACGATTTATGGAAGTTGCCTTTCATGTATTGCGCATTTCATGTCAAACTAAGGAAATTTTTCACTAGTCATGTATCTCAGATCTTTCTCCCACTTTCAAACATTTTATAGTTTTAAATCTTTGTACTATGTTGATTTAATATTTATATAGAGTGTTTGGCTTAGGTATCCATCTTTCTTCTGTCCTTCTTAGCCTTCATCTTTTATTTCTCCTCCTCCTTCCTCCTCTTCCCATTCCTCCGTCTTCCTCTACTTCTTGTTGCCAAAGAATGTCTCATTGCTCCAACATCTTTTGTTGAAAAGAGTACCTTTCTCCTAGTGTGTTTTATCTTCTTTGGAAATCAGTTGGGGATATTTATTTGGGTGTATTACTGGTCCATCGAGTTGATCTGTATGTCCATTCCTCTATCACTGACCCAGCCTAGATTACTAGAGCTGTATAACATAATGTTAAATTCAATAGAGTAATTCCATCCAATTTACTCTTTGTATCTTTTGGATATATTTACAATATTTTTAACAGTAATTTCTCAAGTATTGCTTTGTTCTCTGTACTTATGCTCTTCCAGCACGTTGAAAACACATGCAAGATTAGTTATGTTCCCTCGGATATACTGAGTTCTTTTATTTCTTTTTCACACTCTTTTCTGTTTTTAGCAGGGTAATTCCTATTGTTTTGCAATCCAGTTGACTGATTATTTTCCTTCTCTCTTCCATCCCACTGTTGGGACCACGTCAGCTATATACTGTAGCTTTTATTTTGCTCTTTGTATTAAGTTCTAAAGTTTCTACCACTTGTTTTATCTTTCTACCACTTGCTTATATATTCCATTTTTGATGTGGCGTTCTATTTTTTCATTTATTTCAGGTGTGCTTATTATGTGCTGAAACATCTTTATAGTGACTCCTTTAAAATCACCATCTAGTAATTTTAATAACTGTCGTTTCAGTATTTGTGTCCCTAATTTTCTTTCAAAATTCAACTTGTAGGGCCAGGGAGATAACTCAGCAGTCTAAGCACCTCCCTGTCAAGTGCAAGGACCCGGGTTTGATCCCTGGCACCACATGTCATGCTGGCTCCATGCCAAGCCGGGCACCAAAATCAGAGGAGGTGGTGCACACCTGTCGTCCCAGCACTGAGAAGGCTGAGACAGGAAGATCACTATGAGTCTGAGCTACACAGCGAGAACCTATACCAAATAAATAAGTAAAATATTAAAAATAAAATAAAATTCAAATTATAGTTTTGCTGAAAGTAAGATTAAAACATGAACATTGGCTATTCTTAGACTCTGGATCTTACTTAAGACTTATTTGCAGCCCGGACCACAGAGATGGCTCAGTAAAGTAACGCTTCCCTGGTAAGCACAAGGGCCTGAGTTCAATCCCTGATTCCACCAAAAAAAAAAAAAAAAAAAACTTATTTATAAGGGAAATGGAGATCTCCAGATGAGTATCAGTGGGTGGTGGCAGATATACAGGTTCCACATCAGAAATCTTTTGAGCCAAGAAAGGGAGGCGTTTCAGTCTTCCTTGGTAGTGCTGAGAGTCTGTCTTCCCTCAATTCCTCCTCTGATATTAACCTGGCTGCAAAGGTAAGAATTTTTTTCTTTACTGACCTCTATTTATCCTCTTTCAGATAGTGTTGCATTGCCTCTGCCTGCAACATACTGACAGAGCCTCAACCAGGAAGGAAAAGGTGTCACCTCACTGACAGGTGGGATCCTCAGTCCTTGATCCTCAGAGATCTCCACTGCCATTATCCTAAAAAAAAGGTGCTTTAGTTCAATTCAGCTGAAAGTTTTAGCTTCTTCCCCATATCCTTCTGTGCCAGTGGGTTGTTGTTGTTGTTGCTGGTGGTGGTGGTGGTGGTGGTGGTGGTGGTGGTGGTGGTGGTGGTGGGCTGGGTTTCCTTAAGATTTCCCAGTTAAGACAGTATTCACCTAACAAGATGTCTTGTTGGCACCAGGAAGAACACTATTTTTTCGCTCATGCTTTGATAGAGTAGATGAGTTATAGTGTAAAGGTTTTCTTGCTAGGCTGCCTTTTTTCTGGTCTCGTGCTTTGAGCTTTTGTTGTAGATTGATTTATTGATTTTTGTCTGAACCTGTTGGTGGGTGTATGTTGCTGACTTCCTTAAATTTAAGATATATGATGCTAACAGAGAAACCAAGAAATAACAAAAGTGTGATTCCTTGGGCCCTAAGGTTCTTAGTTATCATTTCTTCACTCCAGATTTCAGTTTGTTTTGTATAGAAAAATTATAGACTTCAGTTGCTTGTAAAGAATGAAATAGTGAAAATATACCTACTTCTCAGAATTGTTCTGGGAGTAAAATTTGCAATAATATTATCTCAAAGGAATAAGTGAAAAATCTACTTTGTTTGTAATTCTGGTTTGTTTTCTTCTGTTTTAGTTTTTGTTGAGACAAAGTGTCACTATATAGTTTAAGTTAGCCTTGAACTCACTGTGTAGCCCATCTTGTCTCAAACTCTTAGTGATCCTCTTGCCTCAGCCTCCTGAGTGGTGGACTACAGGTTTGATACACCATGTTTTTTATTAAAAAATCTACAGCACAGTAGACTAATAGAGGATCTTCATGTGAAATTACTTTTGGGAAAATCTCATATAGAAAATACTATACATTAACAATATTCTATGATTAAATGTATGTTAACCCCTTATATTACTGTATTTCCAGTTTCCAAAAATTTATTTACAGAATACTTGGCAGACTACTTGCACTCTAAAATGATCATTCTCTCTCTTCTTACAGGAAAGGACAGATTATATGATATGAACAATGCATTTACATCATCAACTTGAAGTAGGTGATATTTCCAAGGTTTGCTCAGTGTATGATTGTTCCTGTATGAATACAGCAATCCACTTAGCAAGGTGGAAGTCATCCAGGGAACCACCAGAGGGAAACAGATGCTGAGCAGCATACGGAGACTTCCAAGGGAGTCAAAACTTATACCACGTCACTGCTCTTAATAATGATATGCATTCCAGATGAGGATTTACAGTGATTTTTATCCATGCAATTTTCTCTGTTAGGAAGTTTTTATTTCTTAAAGAAAATAGATGTAGATGACTAAATAGTAATGGATTCCTAGTGGAAAAAAGTTGTGAATGATGAGAAAAGCCATCCATTGTACAGGTTCTGGTGGTTAACACAACTGTAAAAGATATAATATGTTCAAAGGTCATGTTTTATGCTACATTTAGTTGAGAGAAAGATTCTAAATGAAGAATATGCAAACAGTCAAATTACATTTATTTCTAATTATCCCAGTTTTGAATTTATGTAAATAGTGCCCTGAGCTTGCCATCCAACTTATTATGCAACACACTGTACATAAAAACATGCTCACATGTTAAAGAGAAAACTAAAAATGGAAAAGAGGAAGGCAGGTAATCTTAAGAGAGCTCAAGCTATTTTCTAAAAATGTGACATAGAATCAAACTTTGGGTATTTGGTGGAATATATATCTTGAACGATGAGCAAAATTGTTCTCAGGACATTTTACTATCTGTTTGCAGTCACAAATCTACTGATGAGAAAAATTTTTAAAGATTTTTTTGTATTAATTGATTTGTGTCTCTTTTGCTGCAATAGTTTGACATTTTAGGGTCAAGAACTGAGATAATTGAAGCAAGATTTTTCCCTTTAAATATTAAAAAGTTAGCAGTGATCTTTTTATTGATAATGTTCACACCCCACAAATCTGAATCAATATACAGATCTTCTAGTTACAAGCCAACTCACCTCGAAAATGTGTCACCAAATGACTCAAATAACTTAATAAAAAATAATCTTCTTTTAGCAATTTCTCACTTCTTTTCACATGGGTTTTAACTACCTAGAGACTCCTTAATAATATCAAGCATTACTATGTTTATGCCTTCCCTGGTAGAGTCAAAAGAATATGCTCTTCTTTCTTTTGTGCTGTCTTGTTTTCTTACATATTTAAAATGTCTCCAACTTATGATTTTTCATTATGGTTGAAAAGCTATAACACATTCATGATATGTCAAGTTCTGAAGTGAGATCTTTCTTTGCGCTCTCTAATAGTGCTGGTGTGGAGTAGTAGCTGTTAGTCGGCTGCATAACCGCCACAGAACCTCTATAATCTATTGTATTGCTAGATTGTTTTTAAGATTACCTTTTGTATTTTCACACCATATTATGTCTACAGAAAGCCTGTCTCTGTTTCCTGCACCATTCAAATATTCTGGTTTTCTTTTACTTCTGTATATTTGGTAAATAAGACAATCAACCCTTTATTATAAAATATGGATTGTTGGGTAATTTTGGCCAAGTGTAGGCTAATGTAAATATTCTGAGTCCATCTAAGGTAGTCTAGGCTGAGCTATGTTAGATTACTAAAAGTTACATGTGTTAAACACATTTTCAATTTAATAGCTTACCATGAGTTTATTGGTATTTAACCCCACTGTAAGTTGAGGAGCATGTGTATTTAGATAAATTATTCTCAACTTCAAGTATTTTTTTATCCCCAAGGAACATTAGGCAATGGTAATTTTAGGTGATGTCTACAGAAATCATTGGTTTTTCACTGCTGAGGAAGGAGTCAGAAACTAAGGGGCAGAAGCCTAATGCGAAATAATTTATGATTCACAGGAAAGTCCTTACCAGAGAGTTACTCAACAAAAATTTCAACAGTATGATAGAGAAACCTTGGTCTAGAATAAGTCATCAAAACCGGCCCTGTATTTTCCACTACCAAGGCTCTGCAACCTTAATATCTGCTTGCTGTCACAGTAACCGGCTTGCTCAATACCTGACTGCTCTCACCAGCTATTTTCCACAACATATCAGTAGAATTCAGGGGAATCTCAGTTCTTCTGTTAGACTGGATTTGAAGAATAATTCGCTGGCTCCCACATCATCTCTGTCTAAAGTGAAGAGAACGCTCCAGAGCTCCGTGAGCTGCTGACAAGAGTTCCACTCTTCCACCCAAAATTCAGGTCTCACTGCCAATCTGGATTTTAAGATTCATTCAGGGAAATAATTTTGTTAACTCTCTTTAGCTTTGCTCCCTTTAAAAACTCAGGGACTCCCAAAGTATCTGTAATTTTTCAGACTCTAATTTACTTTGTATTTACTGATGCCCCTCTCCGTTTCCCCCAATGCCTAAAATTCTTCCTTGCCTGTATCCTTTAGGATTTAAAGTAAGTAATAAGAAAAATTCTCCATAGCTTTAAATTTTTACTCTCTAAGAACAAAATTTCTTTAGCCTTTTCCTAGAGGCGATTGTTTCCTCTTCTGCCTCTTCGCATTGCTCTACCTACAGGAAGCCACCTGTTATACAATTTTTCCCCTGGTTTCCAATTCAAACATAAACCCAGGTGATGCTCCCTTCTACATGACAGCTATCTACTATACTTTTGGTGAAGATTTTCTTTCTAGGTGATATTCACTCTTCCCAATACTATATGCCAGCCTCAGAAGGCATGCATATTTTGTAATACTTTGCCTTCTTGATTTCTCAATATATTTTTTTCAGTGTTTAGTTGATGAATGAAGAATTTCACACTATATCTTAGCTTATCTTCTCATTCCCGTGCCAAATTCTGAACATTGTAGTTATCATTTCATTTCCTCTATGTCTTCCAAACTGTATATCTTACATTATTAGATTTCTTTCCTGATAATTCTCTTTGATTATCCTTCTACACTATCTTTTAACTCATTAAAATTTATTATCCATTAACCAGCAACTTCATTATAACACCATGATCCTCTGATATAATTTAAATTTTTTCATAATTCTTTTCTATTTTTATTTTTCATTAGTACATTTGCAGTACATATTGATTACATTTTGCATCAAGAGCTGGGACCTGTACGTAATGCTCCTCAATTACTTTTTTATATCCCTTTTTCCTTTTCCATCTCTTGGTTCTCTTTCTTTTTAAAAAACATCTATCTCCCTGTTTCCTCTTATCTATCTTTTATTTTGTTCTCTGTTTAAATTTTGGAGACCAGGCATGGTGGTACACAATGTAATCCCAGTGTTGGGGAGGCTGAAAAGAGGAGGATCACTATGAATCTGAGCTGCATGTAGTGTGACCCTGTACAAAAAACAAAAGAAGAAAAGAAATTTTGGATCTCTAACGTAAGAGAAAGTATAAGATGTTTTATCTCATGTGTCTGAGTTATTTCACTGCATATTGTGGTCCCACAGTGCATCCATTTTCCTAGAAATGACTCATGTTTATCCTTTGTGGTTGAGTAGCTCTCCACTGTGTACAAATATCACACTTTTCTTATCTGCTTATCTGTTGATAGATATATAGCCTGCTTCCAAGACTTACCTAGTATGAGTTGTGATGCTATTGAACATGGGCGTGCACGTATCATTGTAACATGATATCTTTAACTTTTCTGGGAAGACACCTAGAAAGCAAACAGCTGAATGGACATGTGAATGGAATTTCTAGTTTGGGGGGAATGTCCATACTGACTTATATACTGGGTTGCTTACATTCTCACAACTATGTAGAAGGATTATGTTCCCCAGCAGTCTCACCAGTATTTCTTAATTGTAATCCTCATCTTGTCTCTGATCATTCTCTTCTCACAGAACTTTGAACTACATTGAAGCTCAAGTTTCTACCTCCACTTTTCCTGCAAGCAAGCACTGTTCCCAAGGAAGGAGTAATAACACATTGGACAATGCCAATGCTACAAATTATGGGTTATTTTTTAAAGAAAGCTACTTGCTAAACATTTACAGTACTGCTTTTCTCTTCAACCAGTTTTGACACCAGTTGTGTCTGTTGGATTTTTGGGAAACAGACTAAGGGAAATCTGTCTGTAGAAAGTTTATTGAGTTCTTGAAAAACACGTGCAAGGAAGTGAGGAAACAAGATTGTACAGATGGAGAAGTCAAACATGTCATGGTCTTGCAAAAGGTCTCACACAATCTTGTGATGACCACTAGAGCTGAACTGGAGGAGAGGTCCAGAACTGAAACTGGGATGCTAACCTTCATGGACACATGCCCATTGGTATGCCAGAGATCTGCCTGTCTCTGCAGAGTAAGTAACTTCAGGTAGACTTCTCAGGAGTGGTGAGCTCCTAGACAGGAACTCAGATGTGAGCCTTTATTGGCCAGAACCTCTTCCCGTAGTTCCTAGAGAGTTGACAGTTTGGGTATGAAACACTGTGTGTGCCCTTCTGTGCAATGAGCCTTCACCTGTCACTTTTTCTCTGCAAATTGTTTATATTTGCTAAATCTATTTTCCACACTATGGTTCTTTAAAGAATTTTATTTAGTGTAATATAGAGATTCTTACATGTATGGTTTGCAACTGGATGGTTTTAATACTCAGTCCCTTGAGCAAGGACAACCCATTTTCTTGCACTTTCACCAATACTCACTATTAATATCTGCAAGAGTGATAATTGAAAAATAAGCTATCATATTTCTTACTAATAAAATTGAATATAATGACTATATTAAACTATTACATTTCTGGGATTGTGATGTGTATTTTTGTATTCATTTCTCCTGTGTTCACTCAAAATGTTTTTCCTTATTGACTTGTAAGGACTTTCAAAAAAATACAGTAAGACACGACCTCTTTTTAACAGTTGTTTCCTTATTTTAATCGTTACTATTTTTATTTGCTGCAAAACTGGTTTTTATTCATTATATAATAAAAAAATTCAATAGATGTATACATGGACTCTCATTTTATTACTTAAAAAGGTAACTACTTCCTTTGGACAACAAGTCCAGTGATAATTCTACAGTCGGTCCCAGCAAGCATCAGCAGTTGGTTGATATGTGGAAAGGGGCAGGAAGTGATAAAAACATGCTTAATTGGCCAGGCCTGGTGGTGCAGGTTCTGATCCCAGCACTCAGAAGACTGAGGCAGGAGCATCACTGTGAGTTCAATGCCAGTCTCAACTTCATAGTTAAAACCTATGTCTGAAAGGCAAAAAAATAAAACGTTTAACTGAGAAAAAAAGATATGAAACTAAACCACCACAAACAACAAAGGCAATGTGTTGAGTTTTTTAAAAATCTATAAAACTTCATTATTAAAATATCTAACATTCATTTTAAAGGTCATTTGGGAGGTATTCTTGCTCACTAATTAATTTCTAGGTAGGTATTAGGCATTTCTAGGTAGGTATTAGGCAAATCAACTATAATGTATTCATTAAAATTTTTATTACAATGAATAGATTATCAAAGGTCACTGTGTTTGCATTAATGACACTTTAATCCTGATATACAATCAAGCCTTCGTAATTTTCTTATCTTTACATTATTTTCATTTACCTACCTGTTTTATCCCACAATAATCCCATTAGGTTTTATCTAGGTATCTACATCCACTGAGATATTTAACAAAACATCTTGCTGCTCATTACTGCTCATTGATAAAGTTTTTGTTGAATTTATATCACATGCTAAAGCACTATTTTAAGTGCTTTACTAATTTGCATAGTCTTTACAATTATTCTCTGAACTAGGTATGCTTTTACCCATACTCTATCCAATGAAAAAGTGGGGCAACTGAGTTTAAGAAAAACAAAAATCTTACTCAGGTAGTCTCACTCCTCTGCCTGCATTTTTAAAATATTATTTAATTTGCTTTTTAGTTTAACCTTTGCATATTTCCTATATGCAAATATGTTCTGTATTTCTATATACTCTATAATATCTTTGAGCAATGTGGATGTGAGAAAAGAAATAAAACAATATTTAATTTGATAGGAGAAAAGTTGCATTCACCACTGATAAATTTTTAGATCTAAAGCAGCTAAACTTTGGAAGGGGATAGGAGGAATTCACCCCACTCTGAGACTTTTTCTTTCGCTGTTTTTCTCCTTGGTTAGAGGAGAGCATTAATTTGGAGCACTTATAAAAGATGTGTTTTATAAAATTGTGTTAAAAATAATTCCAATAGTATTGCTGTTTTAGGCAAACCCACTGAATTCTTAAGATAATTTATATGTGTGGTTTGGGCTTTACCTTGATAACTTCTCAATTATGATTAAATCCCTGAAATTTGGCTGCTGGGTAAGTTTGGTAAGTTGACCAGTAATATGGGGTTCATTTACAAAATGAGCAATGCATTATTATTGAGACAAATATCAATTTAAATGAGTGTCAAATTATAGTTCCTTATTCCAAGACTAGAAGCAATTGATATGATCATCCTGCACTTGTGAGGAATTTTCTTTTGCATAATCATTCAATCATTTTGAGTGGGTAGAAGCACAGCTTTAGTCGCTTCGCTTATTTCCCTTTCATATGCACTCAAATCTAATTGCAATGCATAGCAATGAAAAGAAGCAATCATCTCTCAGATACATCTATTATCTTTGCAAGACTTATCTGATTAATAGTTCTTGTCCTCTCTCAGGCAGAACTATCCACTCTTTATGTTGAAAGGCACACTGTTGTCATTCTGTTCAGAAGTAACCAACTCTTTATTTTTCTGCAGATGCATACTGTCGAAACCATAGATTGCCCAAGAGTAGCAACAGCTTCAAACTTTATCTACTGATTTCTGTGACTCCACTTGATAGTTCCAGAAATTTCCCTTTTGGACAATTCAAACATCCACACTGATGCTAGCATGACCTTCCTTTGGTTTTCTTCAATGTAACTTGTGAGCAAAGGGAGTGACATCTGTCACTTCAGTCATTTCAAAGGAGGCCGAAATGTCCCCAGGGAGCTGTCAGAACAATCAGCCCCTCCTTCAGGAAATGAGAGGAAATGCCAACCCAGTGGAAATTTATTTATTCCATGTTTGAAGGCTGCTGAAATAACAAAATCTCTCAACAGGCAAACCTCTTCATACAAAGAAGCTCACGTCAAGGCAGGGAATGCCATTCCAGCTAGCCACAAGGAGTATTTTTTGATGGCATTTTCAAGCAAGACAAAAAGCAATGTGGTGATACAAAATAATGTATGCAGCAATAAAAACTTTCCTTGACCTAATTCCTTGCAGGAAATCTCCTCAAACAGGGCCTTGGAGGCGAGCAGGTCAACAGTTGCTGCGTCAGAGCAAATGCTTTGTCAAAATTACATTGTGTTGGGAAATCCCTCTGCTCGGGTCCCCTGAGGTATGCTGCAGAGCGGTGACTCCCAAAATCAGTACGTAGAGCAACCTTCACTTTGCAGACCTGCGACAAAACGCAAGATTGAAAATCATAGTCATTTTCCGTTTTCCATAGAGATACTTTGTGTGCTGATCCCGGTGCAATGTCCAAGGCCTTCCCTTAGCTAACCCATGCTTCCAGATGGGTGAAGGGAGAGGATTTGTCTCTTTTATTTCCTGTGTTACACTTTAGGTATATTCTCTGAGGGCTAATTATCTGTCAGTCCCTTCAAAGGATATTTCTTCATGTGTGTGTATGTGTGTGTTGGGGGGATGTTTCAATAATATTTTATTTATGGAGGGAGGGCCAATTCACATTTGTAGTTCTCTCTGCCAGTAAAGAATATAGACCTTTTCCCCAGTTTACTCTGCATGTGCTTTCCTGTAACAGTTTGTACCTTGGTTTTCTTTTGAAACTGCTTCCTTCCAGTACATTTAAAGTAAAATTGGGCTGGTGAGATGGCTCGGTGGTCTAAAGCACCTATTTAGAACAGGCTTAGCAAAGCACAGGGACCACGGTTCAATCCCCC
>NDGM011015478.1:0-11343 GCA_002564305.1 Octomys mimax | reverse complement strand
AAAAAAAAAAAATGGAAGGAAAAGAAGAAGGAGGAGGAGGAGGAGAAGGAAATGCAGAAGGGGGGACTGAAGGAAGGAAAGGAGGGAAGGTGGGAGGAAGAAAGAGAAGGAGCAATGGGAGGGAGGGAGATGTCTGCTGATGGAGCAGTTGCGGCTAGCTCTGTGCTCCTGGGAGAGGCTGTGGGGCTGGTGTGACTCTGCCCCATTTCTCAGAGGAAGACACTGAGGTGAAGGTGTGGTCACTCCACAAGGCGTGGAGGGAGCCTTCAGCTGCCCTCCTGCCAGGTGGTCCCTCCACTGGCTGAGGTCCGGTCCTCAGCAGCTGTCCTAGGTGGCGTGCAGTCTGTGTCCCCACTCAGCCAGAGCCCGCCCTCCACCTGCCCACCCTCTGGCCTCTACCCCTTGGGCCCAGCAGGAGGCTTCCCAGGGACCCAGTGTGCCATCTTCTCCCCTCCCAGGAAGTACATTGTGTCCTGTAAGCAGGCGGAGGTGCCCCTTTCTGTGCCCTGGGACCCTAGCAACCAGGTAAGGCCCTCTGCTCCCAAGGGACCATCTCCAGGTCCGTGGGCCTCCCCTGGTGGACAGAGTCATTTGGAACAGGGCTGTGGGGAATCCTCCACTGTGGAGGTCTGAACGAGCTGAGCTTCCTTCCAGAGCCCCTCTCCCCAGTAACCCCAGCTTCCTGGCTCTGGCTCTTCCCCTGTGCCCTACACAGCATCAATGGGGTGCCCAGAAGGGGTATAGCATCTGTGTGCTCTCCCCAGGTGTACCTGAGCTACAACAACGTGTCTGCCCTGAAGGTGCTGGTAGCCAAGAGCAATTGGGTGCTGTCCTCGGAGATCAACCAGGTAGCCAAGCCTTCCCCATGTCCTGTCCCTTCTGAATGGTTGCAGAAGGCCGGGGGGCCAGATGCAGGAGCTCCGAGAGCCTTTCTTTGAGCTCTAGAAATATGCCTATTCCCCGACCGAGGTGGAGAATCTCTGACCTTCGATTCCCACAGGATGGGCAGAGAAAACCCCAGCTCTCCACTCTGGGCTGTGCCCTTGGGTGGGTCCCCACTCTGCCTCCGACGTTAGGTTGGGAGCTCCGGCGCTGCAGGGCTGTGACGTTGCCGCCTCGGTCGCTGCCGCCGCCCCTTTCTGCTGTGTTCTCTGGGTCCCCCTGCACTGGCTCAGGAGCTGAGTCGCTCACTGGCAGCCAGTGTCCCAGCAGGCTACACCTGGCCAGCACAGCCCCAGAGGGCACACGACTGAGGCTGCGTCTGCCGGGGCAGGTCCACCTGTACACCCTGGAGGAGGACAAGTTCCTGTCCTTCCACCTGGAGATGCTGGTGCATGTGGATGCTGCCCAGACCTTCCTACTGCTTTCGGACCTGCGACGGAGGCCAGAGTGGGACAAGCACTACCGGTGAGGCGGGGCTCGGGCAGGCCGTGTCCTCCACCAGGTCACCTCTGTGCCTGGCTCAGGGTAGGTGGAGGTGCCGGTGGTCGTGAGCACTCAGAAAACGCTGGACTTGGATTTGGGGGCCTGGGTGCCCCGTTTCTGCCCCTGCTGCCCTCATGCCTTTGAGCAGGTTCTTCCTTTCTGACTCCATTTCCAGCCTTAAAAGGCTCCCGGAAAGGGCTGGGTCATGTCCTTGCGCTCAACGATATTAGAGTCACTTTCAAGTTGAGCTCTGTGGGGGCTGAGGGGCTGCTTGGGGTGGGTTGGGAGGCAGAGCAGCGCCTGGGCCCCTCCCAGGTGCAGCACAGTGAACAGAATGGCCAACTTCAGACTTCCTGAAAGCAGGTATAGGAGTAGGCTCCTCTTAAATAGTGACTGTGAACCCAAGTGCTACTCCTTTGAGGAGTCTGCTCCCCACATTTACCATTCTCTGTATAAATATCTTCCAGAAGTTAGTCAAACAAATATGTTTTCAGGAAAATGGACCAAGTTTCAGCATTTAGTATGTCTACACTGGTTTGGTTCCATGAGCCCCAAGGCCATTTTCTATTATGCTGCTAACCTGTTCCAGGACCTTGGAGCATCGCTTTAGGGGCTTGGATGAGGGATGTGTCTTGGGGAGCTCTATAAGGGGGGAGGGTGCGTATCTCCAGGCAACCCTGTATGTTCCTACCAGAGTGGGCCGTTCACAGGTCTTGTGCCCCAGCTTCCTGCCCAGTGTCCTTGCTGACAGGGTCCTGTGGGCTTAAAAATCCTGGGTCTGGGCAGCTCAGGCCCGCAGCAGGTGCGTTAAACTCTTGGATGGCTCTAGGGACTATTGGTGAAGACAGTGCTAGATCTAGATGGAACTGGTGGTGGGGAGAGAAAGCCCCTGGCTGGCTTTCCTGGGGCCGCTGTAGCAGGGCTCCTGAGGCAGCTTCCGGGTGTGCATGGAGCTGGCTGGGTGTGGATAGCTCGTTCCACTATGTGGGAGTCCTGTGTGCACACATGTGTGTGTGAGAGACCTGGGTGTGTGGGGCCCATATGTGGGCCCTGGTCAGGCTGGACACCCCAGCCCTGGTTCCTTGCCAGCTCTGTAGCTATTTCTGTGTGCCAGTCCCCTCCTTTACAATGGAGGATACTGTGGCCCTCCTCCCCAGGGTTGCTGTGGAGATTTAGTGCTGCACCCTGAGCAGTGCCTGGCACAGCAAGGACTCACTGAATACTAAGACATCTTCTGATTTTTTCTTTGGCACTGGGGATTGAACTCAGGACCTTGCGCTTGCCAGGCAAGTGCTTATCTTACTGAGCTATCTCTCTAGCCCCTTTTATTTGACACCTTCTGAATTGTCATATCCACATGGGGTGTACACACAGACACAAGGACAGCTGTGGATCTATGTGCTCATCCTTGTTTATCTCAGTGTCCATGTGTGTAAATGTCTGTACAGGGCTTTGTGTATGGGGTGTGTGTGTGTGTGTACGTGCTTGTTTGTTGGTTGTATACTCTGTGTGTCTATGTGAGCGCCTGCTTGTGTCTATCTCATGTGTCCCCTTGGCTGGGCCTTCTTGCTCCCCCTGAGCTCTAGGGAGCCACCATGGACTGCCTGCCTGGGTCATGTGCACGTGGCATGGGAGGCTTGGTGGCCCTGAGCAGCAGTGTCCCACAGGAGCGTGGAGCTCGTGCAGCAGGTGGACGAGGACGATGCCATCTACCACGTTGTCAGCCCTGTCCTCGGCAGTGATGCCAAGCCCCAGGACTTCGTGATACTGGCCTCACGGCGGAAGCCTTGTGACAATGGGTGGGTGCCTGCCTTCAGGGGTGCTGCAGAGTGGTTGGTGGGAGGGTTTGGCTGAGACCCACAGTTCTGCTTGGCCTGGCTGTGGGACCCCTGAGCCACATGGTTCTAGGCTATCCTGGGTTGGCTAGGATAAAGTGGGAGACAAAGGCACATACTTGTATCCTACGACAGGGCCAGTGATGACCTGACCCTCAAGGCTGCCTCCCCCAAGGCTGTGACGAGCAGTTCTCATGTGGCCAGCCTTTGGCCTCTGTCCCCGGGAACCTGTGTAATTGGAGGCAGTGAACTTGCCAGCTGTGCTGGGTAGGAGGCCAGGACAGATGGCTCCACTCTTGCTGTAGACAAGACAGGGAGAAGAACAAAAATCTGAAGCCAAGCTCAGTGGTGTATGCCTGTGACCCAGCACTGTGGGTGGCTGAGTCAGGAGACCCCCAAGTTCAAGCCCAGCCTACAGAGGGTGGGGCATGTATAACTCAGTACATGGTGCCCGGGTTCAGCTCCTCATACCAGAAAAAAGCAAAAGCAAAAGCTAAAACCTTGTTTGCCTGTCAACCTGTAATCTTGGAAGGCTGAAGCCGGATTTTTGTGAATTTGAGGCCAGCCTGAACTACACAGCCAGACCCTGCCTCAGTGCAAAAATCCACGGCTCTTCCCAGCATATCCAGGGTAGCAGAGCCTGTCCAGAAACCCCTTAGGGGTCATACTGACTCCTAGGAGACCCTGTACTGGGACACCAGGGTACCCCTTTCCAGGCTGGCCCTGAGCCAGATGTCACTTGAGAACTTCACCCCCTCCTGGTCTGCCTCCCCTTCAGGGACCCCTACATCATCGCGATGAGGTCGGTCACGCTGCCTACACACCCTGAGACGCCTGAGTACCGTCGTGGGGAGACACTGTGCTCAGGCTTCTGCCTGTGGCGAGAGGGGGACCAGTTGACCAAGGTAAGTCCTGGGGTCCCTCACTCCCTGAGGCTGTGCCCTGTTGAAATTCACTGAGCTCAGTACTGCTGGAGTCGACCATTCTAGACCCTGCCGCCTCTTACTTCCAGCCCAGGAGAGCTGGGTGTGTAGGAGCTGAAAACGGCCCCCTCTGAGATCTGAAGTCAGAGGCTGCTCCAGGGCCTTGGTGAAAGCTCGGATGCTGCACACAAAAGACCGGGTCCCATATAAAATTCCACCTCATTATTTGCCTAGATGTCCCTTCTCCTCCAAGAAGGCTTTATAGGGCTCCCAGGGCCCATAAAACTCAGCAGAGCAGTTGGTGTTGATTGAAAAGGTGGGGAAGAGGCTGAGAGGGGTACCTTGGCTCCCTGCATGGCCTGCGGCTTCTGCAGCCCCTTTCTGGCTGCAGTGGGGGACTCAGCTGTGGCTGACACAGGAATCACTTGTGTGTGGGGGCACCTTGGAGTGGCCCCTGAGCTTAGTCCGTGGCCCCAGTGCATCCTGATTGAAGAGGATTCAGTGCTGGGTTCTGGGGACCCACTAGGGGCTCCTGATTGGAGGAAAGGTGCAGGTGATGGTCAGCACCTAAGGAAGGGTTCAGGGGAACCGGCAGAAGAGGTCATGCTTGCCAGGTTGCAGTTTTCTAACTGACCTTCAAGAGCCCAGGGAGCTGACTTGAGATTGCTGCCATCCCGAAAGCTGGGCATCCCCAGCGCGCCCTCCTGTCCCCCAGTCCACTCTGAGCACAGCTCTGCCCTGCAGGTGTCCTACTACAACCAGGCCACCCCTGGCTTTCTCAACTATGTGACCTCCAATGTGACTGGCCTGTCCTCGGAATTCTACTCCACCTTCAAAGCCTGTGAGCTCTTCCTCCTGGACAACCGGAACGACCTGGCCCCCAGTCTGCAGACACTCTAGGGCCCCACTGTGTGAGGACGGATGCACGCACAGTGCAGGGAGGAAGGCCAGGTGTTTATTCATCCTGCCTCCTCCCTGATGCCTCAGCCCAGGGCTCAGCAAGCCCAGCACTGCCAGGCAGTCAATTCCTGCCAAGGTCTGCCAGCAAGCTTTGGCGCTGCTCCTGGGGCAGCCTGTAGTAGACGCGGCTTTTGTCCTCGGCCCTGGCTGCCAGCAGCCCAGCCCGCACAGCTGCAGGTCTGCTCCCAGCATGGTTGCTCTGCACAGTGACAGTGGCTCGGGGTGAGGCTGCCAGGAGCCTGGCCACTACCTCTGCCTGGCTCTGTCCCAGTGGCCCAGCCTGTACCTGGAAGGACATAGGTTGCCAGAGACCCTGGCACAGTTCTAGCATATCTGTGATCAATTGCTCCCGGTAGCCACCATCCAGCACCTCCTCAGGCCAGCCTGGGGCCACCGTCACATGGGGGAAAATGTCAGCCACAGCTGTGATCAGCTCTCTGCCATCCATGTGGCCAGGGACCACAAAACTGCCATGGGAAACTATGGCTCCAACCCACACAGGTCGGGGCAGGTGGCCAAGGGAGGAGAGGCGTGCCAGAATGGTCAGGGCTGGCCGGAGGGCTGCAGGCTCTGCTATATTCATGTGGACAGCCCAGTGACCAGGGCGCTTGGACAGTTGCAGCAGGGATGACTCCAGTGTCAGCACAGGGTCACTTGGGGCACGTACAACAGGCACAGAGTCCCTGGCTGCAGGTCCTTGGAGGCCGATGTCCAGCAGGATCATGCCATCTTTGTCTGCAAGAGACAATGAGCTGTGGCTCAAGCCATTGTGGGTGTCAGAGACCCCTACTAAAGGCACAGTGGAGGGAGGGTCACAGGGTTAGCTGAAGCAAGGCCAGGGCTTGGTTCTAGGCTCTGTGTGCTATGCCTGACTGACACAATCAGCTGCCAGCTTGGCCCTTGGCCTTTACTTGGGACTCAGAGCTGGGCTGGCCCTCCTCCAGTACCATGTGGCTGAGGACTGGAGGGCACTGGCTGAAGGCCAGGAGCCCCTGTGCTCTTAGGCACTGCCATATTCCCCTCCACCACACTTTGTATCCACTACTGGCTGACCTGGGCCTGTGTTGCCATGGTATCAGACCCAAGGTACCCACTCAAGCACAGGGTATCCCCGCAGGTCAGTGAGGAACACAGGTTGTAGGCACTTACCTGGGAGGGTGACCATGGCCGTAGTCCCGTTGCTGTGAACTTCCGGAACCAGCCACTCCAAGCCCAGACCATCACCCCCTTGGAGCTGGAGAAGAGGCTTCAGGCTGCCACCTGTGTAGTACACCTGCTTCCTTGTGGCATTCACTGTGGGGAACAAGAGTACCCAGATGAGGTGGCTGCCATTGCTCACACTGCGCCTTCTGTGTGCCTGGGCCCAGAAAAACCCACCAGGTAGCTGCCCTCTCCCCC
This sequence comes from Octomys mimax, assembly GCA_002564305.1. Classification (NCBI taxonomy): domain Eukaryota; kingdom Metazoa; phylum Chordata; class Mammalia; order Rodentia; family Octodontidae; genus Octomys; species Octomys mimax. Next base: position 4,802 of record NDGM011015478.1, on the reverse strand, counting down.
TTGGAGGATTAGGAGATCCGTAGCAAGTGAGTTGCTGGAACCAGGCTGAACCAGATCGGTTTGGCTCCAAGGCCAGCATCCTTCCCCTTTGCCCATGGATCCCTGGCAGGAATGGTGCCTGATGGGACCCCTTGGGCTGGCTTAACTGTGCGCCCTCCTAGGTTCAGGGTCAAGAGCACCAGGGTCTGGCGGAGGCACATCTGATTGGTGGGGTGGGCACAGGGAAGGGCTGGGCTCTCAGAAGCAGAGGGAATGCTCAGAAGCTTTGTGTTTTGCTGGTTCCCATACACTGAACATCCCGGCTGACTCAATTCCTTAGCTGTTCTGAACCTCCATGTCCCTATGGCTGTGTGAAGAAGCTTGGAATGCATACCACCCACTGGCTGGCACACAACAGGGACTCGGAGATTCGAGCCTCGCCTCCCCGTCTACCCAGCGTTCCTCGCTTCCCTTCAGTTCCCCTCAGCCCACCAAGGGCTGCCCTGTGCAGTCATCCCAGGCCCTGACCCAGGCTCCCTCCTTACAAGCCAACTGCTTAAACTGTGACAGGACAGGCTCGAAGAGGTCATAGTAGACTCGGTGGGTCTCCGTGTTGTCCCGGATGTAGAGGAGGTCGTCCACTGACACAGGGTCGGTGGTGCCCTGCCACAGTGTCAGGGTGTACCTAGGTTCAGAGAGCTAGCTTAGTGCCTTCCTGGGACTGGAAGGCCTTCAGGCCCAAGTCTGTGCTCAGAACCAGACAAGACTAGGCTCAGATGGAGGAGTTCTGCCCTCCAGCCCTCTCCCTGGGTCTTAGGCATTCCCTGGGGCTGATGAAAGCAAAGGTCTAGGAGGGAGGTGGTGCCCAAGTGGCACATCTGCTCCTTAGTCCTGTCAGGAGAGGGACAAGGACAAAAGAGTCAGAGGAGCAAGGGCATGGGGGGGCTACTCCAAGGCCTTCTAGCCATGTGAATCAGAGCCTAGGGGTGGGTTTGGAGCTAGCAGGGCTGTGATGGAAGCCTTCGGGTCTTTACCTGTCAGATTGGTCCAGCAGCCAGCTGAAGTGGGGCCAGGCCTCCCGCACCATGACAGCCCGCACAGGGAAGGTGACCTTCTGCGGCACCGCCCCCACCAGAGCCTGCATCTCCTCCAGCATGGCCTTGGAGTAAGGGCTGGTGAAGAGCGGGGGTGCATAAAGGGTGGTCCAGCCCACGGATAGGGTGGTCCTGGGGTATTTCTCCTGCACCAGTGCCAGGAACCTGCAGAGCAGCAGACAGTGGCATGCAGAGCCTGCTAGCCCCTCTCTCCTTCCCTCCCTCCAGCTGCTCAAGAGTGGAAGGAGGGGGCAGGATCTGTGGGATCTGTGGCAGAAGCGTGGCAGCATAGCCCTGCACACAGAAGGGCTGCGCATGGTCACATGGTCCCACCGTCCGGTCCGGACTCTATCTTTGGGTGGATTCTAACTCAGTGTCCCCTCCGGAAGGATGGGGCTTCCCTTAAATATCCCCATACAGACAGGAGACTGGAGTGGAGCCCCAAGGGGTGCAGGTCTGGACTCTGCCAGTTGTGAGTCTCTAAAGTGTCATTAAAAAAGAAGAAGAAGAAGAAGAAGAAGAAGAAGAAGAAGAAGAATTTATCCCTGACGCAAATCTTAACAGGCAGACAGCGTTGCCCAGTCCTCTCTCCCCAGTGAGGGGAGAACACTGAACACTGCACGAGGTGGGCCCTTTTCATCTCAGGCGGTGATTGCTGCTTAGCAAGTGCACCTCTGTGTGTTGGGTAGACAGGTGGGCGGGTGAGAGAGAGGGAGGGTCAGAGGGCACAGAGCTCAGCAGCGAAAGGCCTCAGTTTGAATCTGCCACTCTTAGACGTGGGCAGGCCCCGTGACTTCTGTGAGCTAGTTCTTGTACTGCTAACATGGAAAGCATAGTCCCTACCTCGTGCTCCCTAGAAGAGTCAATGGTATTTTGCAACTAATTGCTTAGAGCCGTGCTGGGGACACATAATAAACATTCAAACAAATTGAACTCCAGTTCCTGTGAGTTTTTTTTTTGCAACTTCAAAATGGGGAGGAGGAAGCACTCCTAACCTGGCAGTGCCAATCCTGTTTAGGATTGGGTTGCAAGCACCACTCCTTACTTAACCCTTTTCGGATGCAAACCTGTGTGGCGGAGCTCACAGCGTTGCTGGTGGAGGAGCAGGGCTGAACTTCCAGGAGGGTGGGGAGGAAGCCAGGCTTCGGACTTTTCTAGAAAGCCAAGTCCTGTTTTTGTTGCTGGGGAGCAGGGAGCACTTGGCCCTGCTTGCTGTCCAGGAGTCCGCTGTATCGCTGGGGCCACAAACCCGCAAGCCAACAGTGACTGGCCAACAGCATCAGGAGTGTTAATAAGTCGGGGAGCTGGGTGAGCCTACAGGAAGTCCCTCCATATCCTGGGGAGCCAGGGATGGTTGAGGGCAGCAGTGACCAGGCTGAAGCTCATCAATGAAGAAAAGGCTGGGTGGTCGTGCACACCTGTAATACCAGCAGCAAGGCTGGGTGGTCGTGCACACCTGTAATACCAGCAGCTTGTAATCCCGGCACTCAGGAGACTGAGGCAGGAGGACTGATGTGAGTTCAAGACCAGTCTGGGATACATAGTGAGTTCAAGGCCAGCCTGCACTGACAGTGAGACTCTTAGTGTCTCAAAAAAGAAAAGAAACAAAAAGAAAAAAGGGGTCTCAGGCTGAGGAAACACACACAGGCTCATCAGTGAGACTGTAAGCACACTCAGGTCTTCTAGGGTCCCCTTCCTCCTTAGAGCTGAGCACTCACTGTGTGGCATTGACTGGAACTGAGACAAAATTGTTGGGACCGGGCAGGATGTCAGCGTTGATCCACACGGGCCTCTGTACCCTGCCGGCGTCAGTCAGCTGCCGCAGGAGGTCCAGCGAGGGGCTGACAGCCTTGAGGCTCTTGAAGTCCAGTTTGATGCCTGTGGAGAGAAGGTGAGAGCTTGAAGAACTGGCTGCGGGAGCAGGAAGAACCCTAGAGCAGAGGGAGAGGTGGGCATGTGTGGTGGGGTCTGCAAGGTGGGAAGATGGGGGGTGGGTCCTGGCAGGCTGAGTACCGCCGGCCTACAGGAAGCGTGAAAGGGTACAAGAGTAACCCTTAGGGCAGCTGAGGAAGGGGCCTTGGATCCTGGGCAGGGTGGGCTTGAAGGGACCTGAGACACTGGGGCCCAAAGGAGGTTCCTCAGCCTCCAGGAAGAGAGCAGTGCAGTCAGGGGCGCGCGCCAGTGGGGGCAGGAGCCAGTGTGAGCGAATGCCCACCAGGGCAGCAGGGAGACGAGGCGGCGATGTTACAGAAAGATAGTCTAGGGCCGGCCAGATAGCTCAGTTGACTAAAGCATCTGCTTAGAGGGCAACAGCCGGGGTTGATCCCCAGTGTGCTAGGCCGGCCCCGCCCCCAGGGCTCCCTGAGATAGGGACTGAGACTGGGTGTGGTGGCATGTGCCTGTAATCCCAGCACTTAGGAGGCTGAAAACAGGAGGATCACTACGAGTCCAGTCTACATAGTAAGACCCTGTAGACCCTACGGACTGTACCAAACACACACACAAAATAGTCTAAGCCTGGCCAAGAGAATGAATGGAGTGCTCATAGACATGCAAGTATGAACCCCTCATAGTCAAGGAAGACTAGAGTGGAGTGAGGAAGGCGGCCCAGGAGAGATAATGTGGCTTGAGCTGGGCTTCCAGTTAGCAGATGTGGTCCAAGCCTGTGATTTTACCCTGTGCTACCAGGGCAAATAAAAGGGACTGGGGATATAACTTAGTGGTAGAGTGCCACTGATTAAGCCCCCAGTCTTGCAAGGTAAGCTAGTAGACAGATAGATGGATCGATGGTGGGGATGTGGCTCAGTGGGAGGGCGCTTGCATAGTGGTCATGAGGCTCTGGGTTTGGTGCCCAGCACCCCTGGGAGAGAAATGAAGATGATACCCAGATCCTGCTGTAACAGGCAGTGGGACCTGAGGACATCAGGGTGGAGCTTGGCTTTCAGCCTGTTGTATCCCGTCTGTGGATCCTGTCTGTAGATCCCAGAGGGACTGCCCTGTGCATGGCTGGTGTCTCAACTGTGGGTCCAGCTGAGACGGGGCTGAACTTGTGCTTCCACAACATCTCCCTGAGCCTGGGCATCTGGAGCGTCAGAGGGGAAGCTGAGGCAGAGCTCCCCACACATGGAGACCATGGCTCTTACCCTTCTGGGAGCGAGACAGCACGGTGTCCAGCCAGTGCTGTAGCGTGTTGTCACTGTAGATGGCTGGTGGGTGGGCCATGATGGGAACGCCTGTCTCATTGAATGTGTTGAGCCCTTCTATATTGACGTCTGCCTCCAGGACCATGGAGTCGCCTGTTGAAGGGGGAACACTTAAGTCACTTCCTTTTTGTTTCAGTTACTTCTTACTCCTTGTGGGGACAAAATACCTGACACTCAAACTTAAGAAAAGAAAGGTTTATTTAGCTCATAGTTTGTGCAGGTTTTAGTCTATATTTGGCTGGCTCCCAGGCAGAGTGGCACATGGCAAGAGCAGTAGTTTAGGGTGGCAGATAACAGCAAAGAGCAAAGCCAGGGCAGCAGCTGGGCTCCCAGCCAGCCTCTCTCCCCTCCTTATGTCATAAACGCTGCTGGGAGCTGGGGGTGTAGAGCTGCTGGGAGCTGGGGGTGTAGAACTCGCACAATGTCCATCTCTTCCACGGGATGAGGATGTTTACAAATTAAGAATCTTGAGGCTGGTGAGATGGCTCAGTGGTCTAAAGCACCTACTTAGAACAAGCTTAGCAAA